>CAIGRF010193368.1:7184-20951 GCA_903798235.1 Fraxinus ornus | reverse complement strand
AGTTGCATGCTTAGATTAATTTTTGTTTTTTTATGTGAAATTTGATATATATTGAGCATATGAATTAAGTTAAGCATTGTGTATGAATAAGTTGAATTCATAATTGGATAGGTTGAAATAGTAGACCACATATGTTAAACTTAAAACTACAAAATTTTACATCCTTAGACCAAATTTAGAATAGTTTGGGGGATTTCACTGTTTTGGGAAGATATTGAGATAAATGGAGATTCTATGTGTGAGAAAAAAAAATCTTGTATGGATTGTTTAAGGTCAATAGGATGAAATTTGGTGAAAATTTCGAGTTAGAGGTCATTTTTCTTAAATTGATGTTTATTGAGAGACATTGCGCTAATCAAGACATAAAAAAATTATTTTTTTATTTGAAAATTTCTTTTCGTAACCTTTATGACTCGATCAATTAAGCTTGCAAGGGTCTTTAACATTTAGTGCCCTATGATCATCTGACTTGGGAGATATCGGCTGAAATCTTGTTACATGGGTCATTTAGAAAGTTTAAGGGAGAGAATGCTTCAAATAAAGAAAAAAAATAAAAATTGAGATTTTTTTTCCATAGAAAATCAGAAAAAGCAGGTATATGAAACAGAAGACACATCAAATGCATTGGTTATATCCCAAACACTTATTTAGGAAAATTTGACTTTTGATAAGGAATTATTAGCTTAGTTAAGTCCTAGAGATTGAAGCAATAAAACTATGTAGAATCCTTGTTTATTGACATATTGACTAGCAATTAGTGAGATTTATCTAAACTAGAGCGAAAAGAATAAGTTTTGGGGGGGTGTGAATTTTATGAGTGATGAAAGAATATATTTAACTATTGAGGGTCAGGAATTGAAACAACTCATAAATTCATAATGTGATGCTTAATTCTTTACACACGTATATTTTACATTGGAAAAGTAAATTTTTAATTTGTGTATTGTGATTTTGAAGCTGTGATTAGATTCAATATAATGATTTCAATCATGAGTTAAAAAGTCAGGTTAGCTAAATAAATTTTTTGCTTTACTTGATTGATTGACCACCAATTAGGTAATTAGCAGTCCATATTTGTGTTTTATTATGTTTTAGTTTTGTTTGAGGACAAACAAAGAGTCAAGTTTGGGGGTGTGATAAATGTAGTTTTTATACTTATTCGCGACGCTAAATCATGATATTTTTTTGTCTTTTGAATAAGATTCTACCTAATTTATGTTAAAATGTATTTTGTAGGCAAAATTTTATGTTTAATGAAGAATTGAAGAAAAGAATGCAAAATAGCGAAGAAAGGACAAAATTTAGAGTATGAGGGCTAAATTGTATTATTTAGAAAGAATGATGACTTGGAGACAAACACCACAATAACGGGCTTCAACTTGGGCTTTTGGCTAGAAGATATATATACCCACATTCACACGGAAGAAAGAGCAGCAGCCATTAGAGGAGAAAAAAGGGCAATTTTTGGGAATAAAACAAAGAGGCTAAAAGTATATATTGATTCACGTACAAAAAAAGGTAGCCACAGGAAAAAACAAGGGCAGCGATTAATGTACACAAAAACACACACGCAGCAGGGAAAAGAAAACACACGCAATAGGAAGGAAAGTCAAACGTAGAGAAAAGAAAGGGAAAGGGAAAGGGAAAAGAAATTGCAAACACCAGAAATTTTCACGTTTTGTCAATTTTGGGAGATGTCTTTCCACTTTTGCGTATTTAAATTCAACATTATGAGTGACTAAATATTTTTATGTTAGGATTGATTATGTAATTTAGGTTTTTATTGTATATTTAATTTCAAGATTTTCATGTCATTTTAATACTTGTTAATTAATTATTGTGTGTTTAATGTTTTAATTGTCCGCTCAACAATTAATTGATTTAGGGATAATACTGAGACCGGGAGGTAATGTATAATTCTAGTTCGTGCAATAATTGACATAAGCATTATAAGAGATCGAGAGATAATTGTAAGCTATGCGATTTTTTTTTAATTCCTATAGATTAATGTGTTCATATGTGTGTGAATTTACATAGAGATATAGTAAGTTCGGGCATATGAATATGATTAGTGTTGCTTGAGAGAGATCACTAAATATAATTGGTTAATTCGATCGTTGGCACGTATGAAAAATGGCTGAATTTTAATGTGTTCATATGTGTGTGAATTTACATAGAGATATAGTAAGTTTGAACATATGAATAGAATTAGTGTTGCTTGAGAGAGATCACTAAATACAATAGGTTAATTCAATCGTTGGCACGTATGAAAAATGGTAGAATAAATTATAATTAAATGTATGATAAATAACCTAAGTGAAATCAAAAAATCCTAACTATCTAATCACATAATCTTTTCTACAGTTTTAATTCGAGTTGGTTATTTTATTTAGTAGAATTTCGCTTTGCAAACAAAACTTGATTTGTTCATTAGTTACTTTGTTAATTTAAATTGAAGCTAGGTTAATTTAAAATTTTATAGCAGATAGTAGTCTTTGTGGCACGATATTCGGACTTGATAAATTCACTTTATTGCTTATCACGATCCATACACTTGCGAAATCTCACGAATAGTTACTTTCCTTGTCTTTCAACTTTTGAACTTGCGGAATTTCACATGAAAGTTTGTTCTCCATTGAGTTCTTTGTAGTTCGAGAACATTACTTTGTCGGCACAAATGTGGGGAGTAGCTTTAGTGTCAATCCATCATTCTCTATGATTTTCCAACGCTGTTACATTCAGATACAATAGCGGACAAGCTCATTTCTTGTATCCCTTCAGATAATGTGTCTCCTTCAGTCACAATTACTTGCACATTTTTCTTAGGCTTGCGATACTCACTTGCATGATGTTCCGCTTTCCCTAGCTGTAGCAATTGCCTTTGAATTTCTTAGCACTCTTGTTATTGCCTCTCTTGGTGCATTGTCTGGGAGTTTTATTTTTTTGCTGATTCTTGAATCAAATTCTACTAAATTGGCCTTTGCTTACCCAAATTGAATGCCAGATTTCCTTTCGGTCTTTCTACTATCTTTTTCAATATTTAGTCGGACAATAAGTTATTTCAAATTCATCTTATTGCATTTGTGTTTGATAGGGATGGCAAAAATACTTGCACACTGGGGTTTGGCCTTGAAAAAGTTTGAGCCAGACAAGATCAAGTCAGCTCGGCTCGTAAAGGCCCGAGTCGAAAGGTCTACCAGCCCGGGCCTAAAAAAGCTCGAACTTGTTTTGCTCGAGTCGAGCCCGAGCTTTGAGTTCCGGCTCCTGACTCAACTCGACTTGTTGACATGGCTAGTTTTTGAGATGATTTTTAAATCTATCCATAAAGGATGGAGTTTCTCGATGATAGTAGTAACTTGAAATGACTCATTCAATTTCATATTTTTGGCATGTATGTCATGTAGAAGAAACTACAGTTCTTAGACTTGACTAAGGACGGTCTTAGAGTCTATCATCTTGTAGTTGATGAACTTTTCGACAATGAATTTCTTCGTTTCGACATCCTCTATTTTGTACTTTTTCTCCAAGGATTCACAAATTTCTTTTGCAAACTTCATAGCACTATAAACACCATACAATGTGTTGTTCAATCCATTTAGGATACTTTTTGCACAAATAGTTCGAGTGCTTCCATGTATCTAACGCAATCATTGACTCTCGATTATTCTCTCCTTTTACGGTAAGAGGATCTTCTGTAAGGAATCTTGCCATGTTCAAATTAGAGAGATAGAACAATATCTTTTGTTTCCATTTCTTGAAATCCACACTACTGAATTTCTCCGATTTTTCTATATATAGGGTACATGAATAGTTTGAAGCGGAAAAACCATTGGTGAAAGTGCACTTGTTGTACTATTTGTGGTTTTACTAGAATTAGTCCCATTGGTATCCATTTCTGTTACAAAAATAGAAGTTTAGTAAATCAAAATAATGAAAAGAATAGCAAAGTATTTGCTATTCAAGAGAACCTAAAGATGAAGAAGAATCATAATATAACAAGCAAAAACAACAGAAAATTCGTCTTAATTTTGTTGGTGGATGTGTTTGAATTAGCAAATTATATTCTGATATATTAAAAAGAAAAAAAACTACTTACTTGTAAATCAAGACAAGTGTTTAATGCTATCTTTTTAATACAAATTTGCCTCGCCAAGATGCTCATTATATATGACAATCGTCTCCCAAAATTCAACGATTCTCTCCTTACAGTAGAAACACTTCAAATGACAAGAAATAACAAACTCGAAATTGAAAAGCACTCTCTAGTTTGAAAGAATTCATGATGCAATAAAACTATGATTTTGCAATGGATTGATGTAATCTACAATATATTAAAAGGGAAGATTGAGGAGAAGCTTTTGAATACCCAATTTACACTTACATATTTAGCTACATATCTAATATACCCTTATTTAATTTTAGTTTCGTTAATAATTAATTCAATATGAAATTAAAAAATTCCTTTTATTTTCCATTTGTTAATAATTCCCTAAATTAATATTTTTAATATTATATTAATTTTTACCAACAACTTTTATTATAAAAATATAACTTAAATTTCTCCCCTCGATTGATTTATCCAGTTTTTTTAAAAAAATAACATCCATATTTCGTTATCTAAATGGATATTTCATTTGATTGTTTCACACATATCATAACAACTAAATAATATATTTAATGTAATACAAATAATGCATACAAAATGTTACTATATATTTGATAAAATTTAATTTTATGTTCTATTTACCCTTATTTAAAAATTGCTTTAATTAATAGTTACATATGAATCCCCATGATACTTAAATTCAGATAAAAACGGAATACTAAATAATAGGGTAATTATATTTCCACTAAGAATTTTAATAACTACACAACATTATAACTGCAATAAACTTTTATAATCTTTACTTATTTTCACACTTAAGTCCTCAATTATTTTTGCTATATTCTTATAATTATTTGAAACTAAATAAGTTATTATAACATTATAATATATGTTCAAATTGTAAACATCCACATTTAACATTAACAGATTAAAAATTCCAATGTACAAAAAAATACGATGAAGAAAGATGGTGAGAGTCTGTTGATGCTACATTTTTAAATTTCTTGTCAATGTAGAGCATGTGAAAATGATTGAGATATGATTATTTTTATGATTAATTATTAATGTAAATAAATTAGAGGAGAGATGCAGAGCTGCTTTGTGTTAGTACATACACTATATAATAAACAAATTAAGTTCATTATCTATAATATATTAAATATTATAATAAATGTGAATCATTTTTTGAATGATTCCTACCCTGCTATAATTCAATTATTTTAATAATATTTTACTTTTTGTTTTTCAATATATATTTAATTTATTTAACTATTTAGTTATCAATAATGTACATATACATTTGACATATTCATTTCCCCCTTATATTTTCATTAATATTCACATTCATATAATTAATATTTATCTTCATTTATGCGTTATTAATTCTAATTATAAGTTAATTGTAATTTCACATTCAAGAATGCATTTCATTATTCACGTTCATGTATGCTAATTAACATTCAATTTTATTTAATTAAAAATTAAATAAATGGTTTAATATTCATTGTCACATATATATTCTCTGGTAAATTCAAAATTAATTAATATTTACGCATATTCAAATATTAATTTTATAGTATTTATAAACATTTCATAATAATGTAAAATACATGTTCAATGTTGACTGGCAGCTATAAAAAATCAACACTTTTTATTTTAGAACAAATCAGTTGTGGACTAAAGTTTCTCAAAACTCGAAAATAGCCTAGATGATATTTATGCATGTGAACGTATTTACCCAATTTTTGGCGTTTAACAAAATTTGAAATGTTAATTATAATTAGCATATGTCGCTGCATCACATTGGCATATGAACACAATTACATTATTGATAAAGACATGTTGCATGATATATTTGTATGTTATGTCCTATATTTGCTATATAATTTTTTCGACATTGATAAATAACTTACTAAACTAATGTATCAATGCATTTTTATTTTGTATGCTACAAACATCACATATGAATACATCATCGTCGAAAACACTAACAGAAATGAGGTCTGATTCATCAATAAATCAACAAAATGAGTCAGGTCGTCAGTTTAATTTGAAAAATATTAACTTTTTCCGTTTTATTAATTGTTAATGTATATTTTTGTTGTCATATCTTAAATTTATTTTCATATTTGTAGGATTGATGTTACTAAACAAAGATAGCAATTATATCTTTATAAGACAAATGAATGCATTTGAAGATCTGTGGAATAGAAAAGTATCCGTACCTCGAAAATGTTCCATTAAGATCTACAACAATAAGAACGACCATGTTAAAGTTTTAAAAAATTAATTTTTGTATAATGGGAATGTATTATATAATGTCAAAATTAGCCAATACTTTTCTTATAGAGGTTTCACTATTAGACTAATATGTTATTATTTTTATAATATTTTTGGGGAAGTAATTTCCAAACTATATTGTTTAAAGACACAATCGAAAAGTTCTTTCCCATGCTTGAGAAAGGAAAAAACACACCGACTTCGAAATGGAAAAATAAGAGTAATCAACCCTTATTCAACATTTTTAAATTATATACATAATTTCATAAAAACTTTTATTCACACACACACACTATGAATTTTTTATTTATAATAATTTCTTGTATGGATTTTTTTTAATTACTTGTAAGCGAAATTTTAGTTATAAGTAATTATTTGCATAAAAGTGACTTTCTTAACTTAATTTTTTTCTTTAACAACATCAATTACTTCAACTCCATTTAAAAAATAAATATTATGCATATCATTAATTCGATAAATAAGATGTATAACGTACGTGCTTACTACTACTGTAATCAAAGCGTGTGATTATTAATGAATTAGAATCAATAAGGGGATCCAATTTATAGAGGTTGAGGAGTTATGGTAAGAGAGATAGCCTCATAAATCAACATGTTTCACAAACAGACATACCTATTCAGATCGCTTGCTAACCATCCATCCACCACTCGAGTGGATTTTCCAGTAACTCGATCGCTCGTTGCAGGCAAGGCGTCCTCTCGAGCAATCGATTTAATTTGAATTTCCAGAATTAGTTAATTCCAAAATTCCACTTTTATACTTCAATTTATCATTCATTCCAAATTGGTTTTGTAAATTCAAATATGGTACGATCATCTACTCAAGGAGTAGAATGCATTTGATTATTCATATGTACGAACTTACTACCAGAAACTATCCAAATATTTGATCAAGGTTGATGCAAAAATCACTTTTTAACTTTTATGCCTGTAATTTTAATCCATTCCAATAAACTTTTTAACATTGAATACAGGGTCGAGCACCACATCATGATCATCTAGGTCCATTACTTAAGTGGACATGTTACATTTACACGAGTTCAACCAACACAAGTTACAACAAAATAGAAAATCACGTTTTCATTTTTTATAAATTGTCTCAATTACTTCTTGAGAAATTGTTTCAAGACTTCCACATGCAGCACTTTGCCAAAAACCCTCACGGGATTGCTCTATCTGGACTGGCAGAAAACAAGCAAAGACAGAAAGATTGTAACAACACTGAGCAAAGAAAGAAAAATAACATCAAACTAATAGAGGGTGACATATCGAAGACCAAAATGAGAAGAGAGGCTGGCCATAGTCAAATAGAGCGGCATCCAGAATTTATTTGGAGGCAGTGACAAAGAGCAAGAACCAAAATAAGCTTGGATATTATTCTTATCAAACTCATTTATTTAAACAATATACATCTACACAATTTTTATATATATATCATATTCTAAATCTATCCCTATTATAATTTCATTTTTTTCTTTCTTAAAAACAACAATGTATTCATCTCCGTTACATATAATATCAACATTCTCACAATTCAATAATTAATTCCATTGATAAAAAATGATAAGATGGGATTTTATGAACCATAAACCCCTATAAATATCGTCACCCTCAATGTCACATAGACTCTATTATTTTATTATAATCAAACATAATAATTTGAAGGACTTGTAGCATTTATTCCATTAAAAGGGGAAAAAATTGGCATTTTGCCGATCAGTGGCGGACCCAGCATCGAGGGTCAGCCCAGGCGGACAACGGCGTTGACCAGTCAACGTCGATAAAAATAAGATCGTTTATTAATATTTAATTATATAATATTAAAAATCGTTCCATAATCTACAATTGCAAGTGTACAGCATAAATCAATGAACTCGTTTCACGTAATCTCATACGACTAATTTCTCAAAATCTCACTTCAAATTTATGAACTTGTTTCAAATCAAAATCAAAGTGCAAAAGTGCCAACATTCATAAATCAAAGTGCAAATTCAAATTTCCTATAAATTCAATTCCAAATCTAATTTCAATTTCCCCCGGTTCCATATCCAATTCCAAATTTCCAATTCTCCCAATTCCAATTCTAATTCCAATATCATTTCCAAATCCAATTTTAATTTTCCGCCAATTCCTGGTTTATTATTTTCTAATTGGAGCATGTAATTTATTAAAGAATAATCGAAGATTAAAAAAAAAAAGGTTCCAATTCATAAATCATATGTGAAATAACACTAAATACTATCATAAATCATGATTTCATAAATCATATATAGAAAAAACACCCAAAACAAAACAAAAATGAAAACAGAAAACTCACGGGCACGTTAACGTAAAGTGAGGAAGTCAGCTCACTAGCTCCGGAAGCTGGCCCGTAACACCCGTTCAGGCGTTCACAAGTACGACTGGCGTTTGGCAGCCGCCGGTCGGTGGTGGTGATGATTCATCGGCAGAGTCGCGAACGGGACAAAAAATCCAATCGCCACAGGAACTATAATTTTGGTTTAATTGAATTGGAGGAAAATGGGTTAGGCACTTGGGCTACACTTATATATAATTAACTATTGGGCTGCCAAATAAATGGCCTAACCCAATTACAAAATAAAAAAAAGGCCTCCCAAGTTAGAAATTGCCCCATTACAAAATAAAAATAAACATAGGCTGGGAGGCTGGGCAACGGCCCAATTCAAAAAATAAAATAAAATAAAATAGAAAGTGAAGAGGAAGAAGACGAACCAGATCCATTTCTAGAAAACCAGGCGCGCCGGTCATCCCTGTCTTCTTCCCAAAGGCCAGAACTGTTCCGGCGGAGCCCAGCACGCGCGGCCGCCCCCCCGGCCGGGTGCTGGGTCCGCCACTGTTGCCGATCACCATGAAAACAAGAAAAAGATGCACTTCTCTATAAAATATTGAAAAACAAGTCTTCTTTCTGTGCTTGCCTTATGTGGAACATCAAACACTAGAATAGTATTCCAAAAAAATTGAGCCCTTGTTTTGTGGGGATTAAAATTAGACTTTTAGTAGATTTTGATAAAAGTTTATAAAATGTACGGTTAAAAAACTGTGAGACCTATGAAATATGTGGTTCAAATTAATTGTCAACATTCACTTATATTAAAATCTAAAGTTTAATCCCCCACCAATCTGGGGCTATATCACTTTCTTCAATAAATTTTAATAATTTATTCTATAGAACTGGATTCAACCTACATGAACAATGAAGTTGACATTTATGCAATTTGAATATATTTATAATATGAAGTTCCTCAAAAGCAATTGTTATAGTACCATTAGAAAGATGCCATTCTCCATCTCTTACAAATTGTACCACTAAAGTGCAAAATGAAACTAGAATAAAAAAAGATGAAATAAGAACAAGTAAATAAAAAAAAAATTACATTCAAAATAAAACAAAACAAAAGACAATGACACTAGAATATAACCATCTAACTAGGGAAAATCCATATTATTTATTAAAGAGGAAATTGCACTAAATATCATTTTTTCACTTTGCATTTTCAAAAATGTCACCTTTTTAAAGCTTTTGCAAGATTGTCATTTTTGGATATTTTTGCCCCTTTAGAGAATTTAAATATCCAATACATTCTTGAGTTGAAAAGTTGTACAAAAAGTAAAATTGAAAATCAATCACCTCACAATTGCAGGGACGGACCGGGGCCTAGATTTTGATTTTTTTTTTTTTTAAATATGAAATGAAATTCTAACCCTCATCCTCATTGAGTCATTTCTCCTCTCCTTTCCTTTCCTCTCTGAGCTCTATCCCATCTAGCCACACTTACAACGCAGTAGTCTCTCGTACTCTCCGCCCGTCCTCTCTCCCACAGCTGACGACAGTCACTACAACAGAAATTCAGAGGCAATAGATATATATTCAGTCTCTCTCTATCTCTTATTATTACACAGAATGATTAAACACTGATAGATTGATAGATACATTGTTCCTGAATCATAGCTGTAACAAGGTAATTTTTCTTTTATTAGAATTTTTATAAATATGTTTGAATGTTCTTCAAGGTGTGTGTTTGTGTCATGAACTCCTGGGTTTGTTATTTGGCGAGAGTTTTTTTGAAATGAATTTGTGTGGAAATAATTTGATTTCATTAATATTTTTTAACTATTTTTGTTTCTATTAGTCTTCTTTTGAAAGTTTTAATGTTTATTTTGACCTTTGCTTTTTCTTAATCTCTCCTTTTGGATGAGATGTCAATTGTCAAAGCAAAGAGGGATTTCAAGTCACCTTTTTTGAAAAAAATAAATAAATATTAATTTTGGAAGCATCTGTAGATTGCTTGTTGGAAGGGGTTGAACAAAATGAACCCCATAAAATTCAATAAATTCATCTTATACTTAACAAAATTGACAAGTAAAATGTGAATTCTGATGAAATTTTGCAGGCATTGAATGGTATATATCTATTGCCTCTGAGTTTCTGATTTTCTAATATATTGAACTTTACCGTTCCAGACAGCACACCGCAGTAATTGTCGGTAGATGAAAAAATATCGACAGATGAACCGTCGTGACCCGATAATTGAAATCAATTTTTCTCGACACATTACAGTTCCACATGTCGAACATTGGTTTATTCGAACTAATATATGCATTTCGCATTAACATGTACGAAATATTATGAACCACAATGTTTTCAATTATTTTTGTAGATGTGTAATATATTGTTTTGTGTTTTATGATTTTCGTATTACATGATATTCATTTTTAGTTATTCGTTTTATTTCGTTATATGATATTTGTTGGGCAGTGGATCCTCGAACTTCTGCATTTTGCTCCTGGAATCCCACTTGTCGTAGTCAGCACCAAACTAAGTATGTTTCTATACAAGAGGTTCCAGTTAGTCTACAATTTTCTATTGAAATAGTCATAGTTGTGTTTTTTCATCTCTGCTCATCCTGTAGGGAAAATAAATGAGCTAAAAATTGACTTCTATTTATCTTCTAAATTTGGCATTTTTCAAATTTGATTGTGCCCCACTAATTAAAAATGTTTATGTCTTCCACTGTAGATAAGGACTCGAGTTTGGGTAGCAGCCCAAGTAAGCAATTATATCGGTAAACAAGTTCAACTCATCACAGTCCAAGGTAAAAAGGCGAATTTGCTTTAAATTTTATTGTTTTGATTTTAAAATAGTGGCGAAAAAAAATGAATTGTGTTGATTTTGATACCAAACTAACTTAGTTGAATGAGCATGATGTTCTTGATAATCTACAAAAACGATATGGTCTGAATGAAATTTATGTGAGCTCCTTGGGGAAGTATGTTCATTATTTAAATTTGGAAGTGTTCTTTAATTGATTATATTAATTAGTCTTTGCATCTATATGTTTTGAAACTAAGCTAAGCTTGTCATAAAAGGAGAAAGCAATGCACAATCAGTCATTATTGTCGCACATTCTGCTAAATCTACTTACACATTTTTTTTTCAAATACAGAAAGTTTAATTGCATTATTACAAGGATTGGGAAGAATTTGATTTTCTGTATTTACAAGACGAGTGTATTTATTAGCTCATCTTGTGCTTCTTAATTTGGTTATTGTGGAATTTACTCATTTCATTTGAAAACAAAGGAATAAATACAGATACACGACAAAAATGAAATCAAGAAATTTAAAATTTTGAAAATAATAATTTAACGTTAGTTCTGATTTTGATGTTCTAACAAAGTTAAACTCTTAAAGCATGAGTTAAAGTGTTGAAAATTATGTGAGTTCTTAGTGAAGAGATTTACTAATTTCATGAGATGGGATAAAGTTGAATTATGATATAAGTTTTCTTATGTACTCATTAATTGAGGTTTACTGTCTTTCCTTTTTCATTGTTCTTCAATTTTCTGTATTTTCTTGTTAAATCTGTGTGCAAACGACTATTTGACTTCGAAAATCCTAGTAACACAAATAGAAGAGGATGATGTTGGAAGTACAACTTTGTGTTCTGAACTAAGAATCCATATTTGTGGTTGTCGTTGACAGTGAAGCGATTTGGACATCTAGTAGTTGAGGATCATCTGAAGCGCTCCTAGCGGACATAGATTTTTTATTAAACCACTATAAATTGGTAATCCGACGTTCTTCCCGTTCATCTTTGGTTAGATAAGATGTAACATTGATAATCCCTGTAATTGTTTATTTCTCTCATTGTGATTTGAAATTTACGATTTGAAATTTGAAATCCTTAATTTTAGATTCTGAATTTCAAGTGTGTACTGAATTTTTATTGGGTAGAGTGTAGAGGTCGTCGGACCAATATATATGGTAGAGCTAATAATAGCAAAACGAGCTGCATCTAATGAACTTGATTTCATACTATATTAGAATTTTATAATTACATATAATAAACTTGTGTTACTATTATGTCGTTGAAGATCTTATTCTTCATTGAGTTATAAATAACTAGTGTTCTAAAATGCACGTATAGGAGCGATGTACGGGCAAAACACTTTAACTGGAAACTTTAAGCGAATTAAGCGGATTGATCTTACTAATCGGATTGAAAGGATATGAACCTAGAAAAGATATGAAATAAGAGGTGATTTCATTTTGTATTGTTCATCGTTGTGAACTGTAGTTCTCGACAGTTCACCGCAGAAATTCTCGACAGATGGGAGAATCTTGACAAATGAACTATCGAGAACCGAAAGTTCTTCTCAACTTTTCTCGACACATGACAGTTCCACATGTCGAACGTTGGTTCATCCGAGCGTAATATGTGTATTTCGTGTTAACATGTACGAAATATTGTGCATCACATTTTTTTCATTTGTTTTCGTGCAGTTGTAATATATTTTTTTGTGTGTTCTGATTTTCGTACTACTATTGATATTCGTTTTATTTCCTTATATGATATTCGTATTATTTCGTTAAATTATGTTTCGTAATTTGTTGTTGTACCACATATCACGATTTGATATTTTTTTCTTTTTCTTGCTGTACCCTACAAAAGAGACGGATTTCAAATTCCTAGTTCCGAAAAATGTAAGATTGTGGGCTGGCATTTCGCAACGAAGCAACCTGAAGTACGTAAAAAGGGTCATGGATCATTTGGATGAGTGGCAGCGCCATTTGGAAAATATTCATGTATAATCGTCCCGTTAGTTGCTTAAATTTCACGTACTGTAAACTTGAGAATTATGTAAGAGTAGCAGAAAAATTGTTAAAATGATGTCGAATGTAGATTTGGGGCCATGGATCCTTCAATTGTGACTGAAAC
Organism: Fraxinus ornus; assembly: GCA_903798235.1. Lineage (NCBI taxonomy): Eukaryota > Viridiplantae > Streptophyta > Magnoliopsida > Lamiales > Oleaceae > Fraxinus > Fraxinus ornus. The sequence continues at coordinate 7,306 of CAIGRF010193368.1, read as the reverse complement.
ATTTTTATGTATATAGCAAAATGTTGCACATGTTATCCATGTTGTCTATAGTTGGGGTACTATTTTGTGGTTGGAATGCGAAGACATGCAGTGAATAAATATGTTCACGAATCATCATCGAA
>CAIGRF010193367.1:0-11951 GCA_903798235.1 Fraxinus ornus | reverse complement strand
GTAAATTATATATTCTATTGTTTCTATAGTGAGGTTTTATCATTGTACGAAGAAATAACAACTGATTTTGTGTGAATTCTCACTTTCAGCGTTGTTCTTCATTCAACTATCCGAACTTGTCAAAGATTTCCATTTTTGGGGCGTTCAACCTAAAACATTGATTCTTGATTCAATAAAATTATGGGGTCAATGTTTTTCGATATGATTTCAACTTTATTCAGATACGTATATCAAGCCTTGCTATGAGTTCCAAGGTTCATCCTTCAAGAATCACATTATAAAACTTTTTGACATACTCTTTTAGAGTGGGGTAAGTCATGCGCACGCATGGTTCTTCTAATAAAAGTCAATTGTTTTTTTGTTTAATTCGAGCTCTATTCGTTTAGTTTTAACAGTTGCTCTTCCCGTAAATTATGTTTTCTTTTGTATGTGGCTTTGTTGCCGTATCAACAATTAACCACTGATTTTGTGAAGATTCACTCTCAATTTTGTTCTTCATTGAACTATATCAAACTTGTCAAAGATTTCCATTTTTATGGCATTCAACCCTACAACATTGATTCTTGATTCAATAATTTATTAAATCCAAGTTCTTCGATATGATTTCATTTTTTTTCGGGTACGTATATCAAGTTTTGATGTGAGTTCCAAGATTCAACCTTCAAGAATCACATCACAAAACTGTTTGGCTCACTCTTATAGTGTGGGGACTTATCACGCATGCATGCATGGCCGTTCGGACTTATCACACGCATGCATGTCCCGATCTCGAGTGGATGAATCGTTCCTAGAACAATTGTGCCTTAGTCGTCGACTTAAGATTAATATAACAATATGTAACTAGAACAATTGTACCTTAGTCGTAGACTTCAAATTAATATAACAATTTAATTTAATAGCTAAGTTTTTTTGAGGAATGCATAAAGATTTATTTTAAAATTTACATAGTGATCAAACTCGAAAAGCTAGGAAACTACTTATAAGATCACATATCCAAAAATCAGCTTCTTTCGACAACACATGAGGTACTAAAATATTTTCCGAACTTTCGCAGGAACTCGGTTTGGAAGATAAACCGGCGCAATTTACTTAAAATGACATGTAAAATTCTACAGCCGTCGTATTGACAAGATTTTAAGTTTATTTAGTAGCTAACCCATGAGGCTATAATTGTTTTGTCCAAAAATTCAAGTAATGATTGAGTTACTAATTTTTGAAGTCAAAGACAAAAACTGAAATTTTGGAAACAACACTAAATCTTATTGCTCACATTTTTGTGATAAAAAAATGGTCACTTGTACGTTAATTTCTGTGAAACATAACTACTTCTAAAAATAAGTAATTCACAAAAATCATTTTAGAATAGTCCCACAAATGGTGCTTGTAGAAATCCATTTATTAAAAAAAAAAAAACACGTAACCGTGTCATAATCGAATAAAAACATTAAGTCACCAACTTCTCCAATCACGTTGAAGAGTTCTACGATGATCCACGCCCCAAGTAAATCAAATCAACCTGTAGGAAGGGAGTTAACCCATGACTTTGAAACTCAATAGATATCATCGGTGCATTTCGTTATCAAATTAGAAAAATTCAAACTATAGATTCATACCGTTAAACATAGATGGATTTCCTGTAAAATTCAATTTCTATAGAATTATCATAACACGTAGAGCTAGAGAATGATCATTCAAACTATAGTAGTGCCGAAACACGTACCCGAAGGCACCAATTCATTCATACTTTAACGAAAATTCATAACTTGAAAACGAAATAACCACTTGCACGTGTCTTAATTTGAAACTTTTGAATGGATGATGTTGGACGATGAATATTGTTTCTCGAACCCAAAGCTTGAAAAAAATATGCTTTTCTCTTAGAAGTTAAAGCCCATTTTTTATCCCTAACTTGTCAAAGATTTCCATTTTTATGGCGTTTAACCCTAAAAATTTGATTCTTGAATCAGAAATCATTGGGTGCAAATACATTGATTTCAACTTTCTCCGGGTACGTATAGCAAGTCCTATTGTGAGTTCCAATATTCATCCTTCAAGGGTCACATCATAAAACATTTTGGCTGACTCTATAAGAGTGAGGACCAACCAGGCACACACATGGTTATTCGGATGGAAGTCAAAATTTTATCTTTCAGTTTGATTCGAGCTCTATTTTTTAGTTTTATTTATTTGTTTTCGCATAAAAAAAAGTTTTACTCTGTTTGTGTAGTGAGATTTTGTCCTTGTATGAAAATTATCAATTGATTTGTGAAAATTCACTTTCAATGTTGTTCTTCATGAACTATCTCAAAATTGTAAAATTTTTCCATTTTTGTTGCGTTCAACCCAAAAACATTCATTCTTGATTTAAGAAATTATTGGATCAAAGTTCTTCGATATGATTTTTCAGCTATTTTTGGGTACGTATTGATTTACCAGGCACATGCATGGTTATCCGGATGGAAGCCGGGATTTTGTTTTTAAATTTGATTTGAGTTCTATTCATTTAGTTTTATCTATTTGTTCTTCGTGTAAATTATGTTTTCTTCTATTATGTCTACCATATAAGGCTTTATCATTGTGCCAGCAACTAAGCATTGATTGTGTGAAGATTCACTTTCAATCTTGTTTTTCATTGAACAATCCCAAACTTGTCAAAGATTTCAATTTTTCTGACGTTCAACCTTGAAACATTCATTCTCGATTCAACAAATCATTCTGTCAATGTTTCTTGATATGATCTCAACTTTTTTGGGATATGTATATGAAGTCCTTTTATGATTTCCAAAGGTCATCCTTCAAGGGTTGGAACATAAAACTTTTCGGCTTACTCTTTTAGAGCGAGGACTTACCACTCGCCTGCTTGGTTATTCAGATGGATGTCAATTTTTTTTTTCATTTTGATTCGAGCTCTATTTGTTTACTTTATCTAATTTTTTTTCGCGTAAATTATATATTCTATTGTTTCTATAGTGAGGTTTTATCATTGTACGAAGAAATAACAATTGATTTTGTGTGAATTCTCACTTTCAGCCTTGTTATTCATTGAACTATCCGAACTTGTCAAAGATTTCCATTTTTGGGGCGTTCAACCTAAAACATTGATTCTTGATTCAACAAAATTATGGGGTCAATGTTTTTCGATATGATTTCAACTTTATTCAGGTACGTATATCAAGTCTTGCTATGAGTTCCAAGGTTCATCCTTCAAGAATCACATTATAAAACTTTTTGACATACTCTTTTAGAGTGGGGTAAGTCATGCGCACGCATGGTTCTTCTAATAAAAGTCAATTCTCTTTGTTTAGAGTTCTGTTCGTTTAGTTTTAACAATTGTTCTTCACGTAAACTACATTTTCTTTATATGTCTGCTATATAGGGTTTTATCACCGTAACAACAATTAACCATTGATTTTGTGAAGATTCACTCTCAGTTTTGTTCTTCATTGAACTATATCAAACTTGTCAAAGATTTCTATTTTTATGGCTTTCAACCCTAAAACATTGATTCTCGATTCAAAAAATCATTGGGTCAAAGTTTGTCGATATGATTTCAGCTTTCTTTTGGTAAGTATATCTAGTGTTCTTGTGAGTTCCAACAGTGATCCTTCGACGGGCACATCATATAGCTTTTTGGCTTACTCTTTTAGAGTGAGGACTTACCACGTGTGCTTAATAGGATGGAAATCAAAATTTTGTCTTTCTGTTTGATGAAAGCTCTATTTGTTTAGTTTTATGTATTTGTTTTTCGTGTAAATTATATTCTCTTTTGTTTGTATAGCTTAGCTTTATTATTGTTCAAAAACTGACAATTTATTTTGAGAATTCACTTTTTGTCTTTTTATTCATTGAACTACCCCGAACTTGACAAAGATTTCCATTTTTATGGTGTTCAACCATAAAACTCTGATTCTTGATTCAAGAAATTATTGGGTAAAAATTCTTTGATATGATTTTAGCTTTCTTTGGGTAAGAATTTTGTAAGTTAGAATTTGATTTGAGATCTATAAGTTTAGTTTTATCTAGTTGTTCTTTGTGTGAATTATGTTTTCTTATGTTATGTCTACTATATAAGGCGTTATCGTTGTACCAACAATTAAGGATTGATTTCGTGAAGATTCACTTTCAATCTTGTTCTTCATTGAACTATCCTAAACTTGTCAAAGATTTCCATTTTCGTGGTGTTCAACCCCGCATTGACTTTGATTCAAGAGATTACTGGGTCAAAGTTCTTCGATATGATTTCAGCTTTCTTCCTGTATGAAATGAAATGAAGTGGATTTCAACGCAAAAACATTCTCTTATCAATTTGAGGAAAATGAAATGAGGAGGGTTTTCTATATAATGAGAGAACCTCTCATATAGAGGGGCATCGAGTCTTATTGAATATTATTGTGTATATTTGACATGGTATCAAAGCCTTTTCTTTAGAATTTTCTCTTGTTTTCTTGGTTAGGACTTCTCAAGGCGGGAGGAGCAAAAGCAGCTCCTCCCGGCCGGTCTTCGTCAAATTGAATCAATTGTTTTTTTTCCGGCGAGCAGTCAATTTTTTTTGTTTAAATAAACACGATCCTTCTCTCATTAAATTTGTTTTTCAATCTAAAGTTTTACAAGTCAAATAAATATCTTCACATTGTCCGCTTTATCTTTTCCATCGAATCTCTCCATAACGACAAATAACCGAGAGATAATCTATGATTTTTTTCCCTTTGCAAGTGTGGATAACAAAAGGTAGAAATAGTGTGCAATTCTCTCACCAAGGTTCTGATTCTAGTACCCAAAAAAGTATTCATCAGTTTGGTCTCAGTATTAGTCTCAAAAACTGAAGCGAAGGCATCACCTATTGATTTTGGCTGTGCAGTGGCTTGCGATGATAGTAGAGGCCGACATTCGATCGAGGGGAAAGGGTGCAGTAGCGGCTAGTGGTGGTTGTCGGAGTGGCAGAGGTGACAACGAGTGGGGTTGAGATGGCGGCTGTACTTGATAGGTGGGTGCCGAAGTGGTCAGTTAGAAGCTGTGGTTGGCAGCGGGTTTGATTGTAATAAGGTTTGGAGGATGAAGATGGTGGATATGGGCTATGTTAATAGGTAATGGGTTGGACTGGGTTAATGGGTCAGCTTATGTTGAAGTTGGGGTGTATTTTTGGTATTAGGCTGAAAATAGCGTGTAATGGGCTTGGGTTATATGGTGTTAATGGACTTCTGGATAAGTGGGCTGATTTCAGTTAGTTTTGTGCGGAATCGTTAGTGGGCTATTGAGTGGGCTGAATTGTTAATTGGGCTACATTATTGACAGCGGGCTAGAATATTGAGATTGGACTGACATATTAAATTTTGTAGGCTGCCTTATTTTGGTGAGTTAGGCTATACATTTCTGATTTTCTTTAGGCTAATTGATCTAATTTTTGGGCCTGAAATTTTGGACTTGCCATAATATAATTGAGTTTGGATTTGGGCTCTTAATTTCTTAAATTGGGCTGTTTTTTGGCTGCATATTTGGGTTTTATCCTAGTTGGGCTGCATTAGTTGGACTGATTTATTAGCAATTATAATATGATATTTCTATTTAAGGGGGGTGTTTGACACCTATTTTATTCAAAAAATGTGTTTTTGAATAGTGATTGATGGAAGAATGTGGTTAAAAAGTAAGGAGATTTTTTAGGTTTATGTGTAATATTATTTCATTGATAGAATGTGTGGTTGAAATGAAGAAAGAGAAAAAGAATGAGAAAAAAAAATGGATACCAAACGGGGGCTTGATTTCAGCTTTGTTCTGTTACATATATCAAGTCTTGCTGTGAGTTCCAAGGTTCATCTTTCAAATATCACATCATAAAACTTTTTGTATTACTCTTTTAGAGTGAGGACTTACCCCACACGCATGGTTTATCAGATGGAATTTGGACTTTTGTCTTTCAGTTTGATTCGAGCTCAATTTGTATAATTTTAGCTAATTATTTTTTACGTAAATTATATTTTCTTTTGTTTTTCTATATAAGGCTAAATCATTGTAACAACAATTAACCATTGATTTTTTGAGGATTCATTTTTAATCTTTCATTGTTCCAAAACTTGTCCAGCATTTCCATTTTTGTGGCATTATATTCAACCCTAAAACATTGATTCTTGATTCAAGAAATCATTGGGTCAAAGTTCTTCGATATGATTTCATCTTTCTTTAGGAATGTATACAAGTCTTGATGTATGTTCCAAGGTTCATTCTTCAAGAAACATATACAAAAATTTTTGGCTTACTTTTTTGAGTGACGACTTACATGCGCAAGCATCGTTATTTTATTTGGATGGAAGTCGAAATTTTATTTTTGAGTGTTATTCGAGCTCTATTTGTTTAGTTTTATCTATTATTTTTCCTCATAAATTATGTTTTCTTTTGTTTGTTTGTGTTAGGCTTTATCATTGTACCAACAATTAACCATTGATTTCGTGAGGATTCACTTTCAATCTTGTTTCTTCATTGAACTATCCCAAACTTGTCAAAGATTTCAATTTTTATGACGTTCAACACTAAAACATTGAAACTTGATTAATGATAAAGCATGGTTAATTTAATTATTTTCAGTTTGATTCGAGCTCTATTTTGTATAAGTTTAATTTAATTATTTTTCGGGTAAATTATATTTTCTTTTGTTTTTATAGTAAGACTGAATCATTGTACTATAATAATTAACCATTGATTGTGAGGATTTACTTTTAATCTTGTCCTTCGTTTCAGCATCCCAAACTTTTTAAAGATTTCTCAACCCTAAAAAATTGATTCTTGATTCAAGAAATCATTGGATCAAAATTCTTCGATATGATTTCAGCTTTCTTCGGGTATGCATATGAAGTCCTGTTGTGAGTTCCAAGGTTCACATCATAAAACTTTTTGGCTTACTCTTTTAAAGTGAGGACTTATTNATATGATTTCATCTTTCTTTAGGAATGTATACAAGTCTTGATGTATGTTCCAAGGTTCATTCTTCAAGAAACATATACAAAAATTTTTGGCTTACTTTTTTGAGTGACGACTTACATGCGCAAGCATCGTTATTTTATTTGGATGGAAGTCGAAATTTTATTTTTGAGTGTTATTCGAGCTCTATTTGTTTAGTTTTATCTATTATTTTTCCTCATAAATTATGTTTTCTTTTGTTTGTTTGTGTTAGGCTTTATCATTGTACCAACAATTAACCATTGATTTTGTGAGGATTCATTTTCATTGTTTTCTTCATTGAACTATTCTAAACTTGTCAAAGATTTCCTTTTTGTAGCATTCAGCTCTATGATTTCAACTTACTTCGAGTACATATATTAAGTCTTGTTGTGAGTTCCAAGGTACATCCTTCAAGGGTATCATTAAAATTTTTGACTTGCTCTTTTAGAGTGAGCACTTACCATGCTCACGCATGGTTGTTCGAATTGAAGTCGGAATTTTGTTTTTTCAGTTTAATTCGGGCTCTATTTGTTTAATTTTATCTAATTATTTTTCGTGTAAATTATGTTTTCTTTCGTTTGTATAGTTAGCTTCATCATTGTATAGAAAATTAACAACTTTCAATCTTGTTCTTCATTAAACTATCTCGAACTTGTCAAAGATTTCCATTTTTGTGGCTTTCAACCCTGAAACCTCAATTCTTGATTCAAGAAATCATTTGGTCAAATTTCTTCGATATGATTTCAGCTTTCTTCTGGTACGTATATCTAGCTTTGCTGTGAACAACCTAATGCCGCGTCTTGAGAAAATTCTTGTTGGAGGAAAAATCTTATAATCTTTCCAGTGCTCTTCTTCCATTATTTTTTTCAAATACAATTAAAGAAAACACAAAAGTGATTTTTGTTCCTTTCAATAGGTTATGGACATATAATGCTAAAAACAACATGATGAGTGACCATGGGATATACTCGATTGAGAGGCTACTGATTCTTGTGAGCAAACTAGAGATCCTCATTAATTCAATATGCTACATAGAGCTTGATACCCATGCAGAAAGAGAAGTTATTTTTCTATATCTTGAAGGTGGTCTTGAAAGAAGTCTCAACAATCTTTTGAGTAGGCTTACCATGTAACGGGCCGAAAGAAGGGTGATCGACTCCTTGAACAGGAGCATGCACGGTGATGATGGAACTGCACAATACTACTTGTCTATGTCAGAAGGTGATCCTCGAGCTGCATTGACACAATTTTTTGATGATCAGTTGGGAGAGGCACGTGGGGCGGGCATAAGCAGAGACAGAGGTACAATTCCAATCGTTTGAAATTCACAAGAATCGGTTGATTATGGATGCAGGTTAAAGGATAGGATTCATCCGCGTTAAACTTCCAAATTATGGTAATCTACACTTATTAGTTTCTGAATTATGGTTATATTTGCATGAACTAAAAAAGGCTGAGGGGGAACTGAACTGCTACTATTTATGTCGTAAATAATCACGCTCGAGACCTAATATGATTGTAAGCAAACAGTGGTATGTGTAAACCTGTTTGGTATTCCGGCACTGCTTTTCTAAAATGCAATCACAAACTTATAAGCATTTTATAGCAGTGGATAAAAAAGATATGGATGTTGCTCACTATTGGGTGGGAAGCAGTGCATCATGAAGACAAATCCTACAACTACGCTAGGGTGTAAATTTGGGGTGTGCTGTCTAGGCCTTGCACGCAATTTTAATTTATAAGCCACACAATGGAATTCAACATTAACGCAAATGATTATAAGGATAAATAGTTGCATTTTAACGAAGAGTCCAAGAGCGTTTTAAGCATATGAGAAGGTATGGTGCCTCGAGCTGCCTTTGTTTGTTTGAGCTCAAAAAGCATCCAAAAATGTCTTGTGACAAGTTCTATAGCTTGGTCACTGGCTATGGTGGCTCCTTTTCATGCACAAAAAATCCAAATTTGTCTTGTGATAAAGTTAGACTTGATTTCTGGCTTTGGTTGCTCCTTTTCATGCAACTAGTATTCGCACATTTTCGTACCCAACTCCATTCTTAATCATAGCCTATTAGGATTTATTTCGAGCATATTTTGTCTTGCTTTAAACTACTAATTTTTAAAACATAGTTTTTTAGTTGGAGACATGTTTGATTATGCGCTTAATCTAGAACAAACACATTACGAAGAAGGCTATGCAAATTGGTTAGTCTCGGGTATTGAAGAAGGACAACAGGTGGGGGTCTGAGAACCAGGTTCGGAGTGGGGGAGGAATTAGGTATTTACAGAGGCTGCATTGAAATTTTGAACTCCATAACCGGGTTGACCCAAATCACTTCTTGACTCGGGCCCAAAAAATCATAAGCCAAATGGATGAATTGCTCAAGAAGTACACGATATCCGAACCTGGAAACGGGTATGTATCTGATTTATGGACTCGATAAGGCTCAAGTTTAATGCTATTTGTGCACGTTGAATCGAAGTATAATGGGTACACTAAAGCCTCCGATGGTGAAAATATCGAATTTTGAAATTTTCAGATGTGAGTTCTGTGTAGTTTGAAGTTTTGTCCTGAGAGAAAATGTTCTAATTTTGTTATTAGGTTTTCATATTCTGGCTGGTATAATTGGATGTTACAAAAAAATATTAATTCAATGTGGAGCTGAGTTTATTGATTTTTTTATGGGCCTTGTTATTGTAGCAACGAAGGGGTATTTTGTGGATGCTCTAAGTTTCTTTGAACTGGTTTGGTCGCTTGTTGTTGTTGAAACTATATGCACAAACGAGTCATTAAACGTGTAATCTCATAATAACTTGCTCAAATTAGATTTCATTGATCCATGATATACGCATTGACAATTATTACGTGTTTGACTAGAATTAAAATAATCATTAAACGTATAATATTCTAACAGTAAGAGAGTTACATGTTACTTATTCATACTTTATGTAAACAAATTACTTATTTTGAGTATTTTTTATGAAGTGAGTTCATTGAAAATTTTATAAACTCAGCGCACCCTCACAATCTGAACCTTAACACGTTAAGAAACATCAGATTGCGGTCGAATACATAATTCAATATAACCAACGTAGGCACAATCTAATTCAACAATTTTACATCGTTCAAAATAACAATGACACGTGCCCAATTTGGCCTTCATGCGTTTTTCAAAACATCGCTACTCCTATAAAAATGCACAGGCTTAATGCCTCTATTGACATAATAGAGTATTTGAAATGAAGGGACTGTTGAAAGGGAAAATATGCTATATTTTCCAACTTGCATTGCAACAATGTGGTACTAAAATCAGTCCTCACGCTTTATCATCATGGAACAACCACCTTGTCTCCTTAGGAGTCTGCCATTCCTACAATTCTTCACGTAATGATCATTGTCTGCTGAACGTTGCTGTACGAACATAAAACTTAAATGATTAATGTTTTGGGTTCAGACAAAAAGCCACACTTTGAGAACTTTAAAATGAACAAACCGTTGCTGGTGAGCTTGATAACATGGAGAGAATGCTAATGCAAATTGAATTAACAGTCATAGCATGTGACCATGAGCATATAAAATATGTGTAAGGACAGCCGATAGTGGACAAGATGTTAAAAACAACTTGTTGGAAAAAAAAAATCAAAATAAAATGAAGTGAATGACAATTGTAACAAACAAATTTAATATGTTTCAAATCCCTAATTAATTTTTTTTAATTGAATTGATGGTTACGAAGCCCTAATGGCTATTGTAACATTTTTATGTTAATTCAAATTAATGGAGAATTGAAACCCCTTCTCATCCTAGTATTATACAAGGAGGTGTTCTCCTCCTTATTACACACCAAACTATGAGCTCTCTCCCCTCTGTAATTTTCTCTCTTATGTCTTTGCTTTTCAAGAGTCTTGTTCTTAATAGCTTGATAATTTTTGTTCTAGCTTGGTGATTGAAGCGTAAGCATTCTTAGTTCATCTGAAGTAGTGAGGAGGTGCTAGTCAGTTAATTTCAACTGTTATATTCTGAAAAATAGATGCCAGTAGTTATCTTGCACCATAGTGAGTAGTGAATTTGTCTTAAGGAAATTGTGTACAACACAAGCCTCGGTCCCTTCCAATACTGCTGCTACATTAACAACTATAGTTCCTCTATTTTGTTGCTACTCTATTTGTTGTTCCATTATTTTATTTATATAGCCCATGTCAACCCCAATTAAATTTAGAATTCATTTTTCTCTTTATTTTTATCAACCATACATTTTTCAATAAAATAATATTACACGCAAATACAAAACTTTTCATTCTTTTTTAACAACAAATTCTCTAAAAATTTAATATTTCCAAATACATTTTTCCTAAATTCTCATTATAATGGGGGCAAACAAGGGAATAATTTTAGCTAATTTCCTTTTGTACTTTTCCTACATCGTAAAACAGATTCTTCTCAAAGGACGAAGGAAGTGCTGAATTTCAAAGATATATTATTGTGAAAGATAATATTCCCACGAAATTTATAAAATCTTGAAAATTGGAAGTTACGATACAGAGAAATTCTGTCTAGGAGTCTGGATTTTAAGTGGGACCATTTGTGACCCTTCTAGCTAACTTGGGAACTGAATATTTTCGAAAGAGGCTAGACTTGTTGAGGTTGGGCTTAGACCCTTCTAGTCTTCTTTGGAAATTATCTATAGAGCGCTATTCGGTTACTGGGAAAAGATCTTATTTTTATCGTGTTTGAAGATAAGAATATGTTTCGTTTCGAAAATTAACATATTTTCGATATTGAGAAAATAACATAATTTTCCAGCGATTTTCTCAATTAAATTAGCACATTTTTTAAATTGTGAAAATAACAATAATTTTCTATTCTGAAGTTAACATTTTCTATTTGGTATTTCAAAAGAGAATGACAAGTGAAACCATCGTTGCGACACAACTAGGGCTGCACAAAAAAATCGCGAAACCGTAAACCAAACCGAAGTCGTTGGTTTGGGTTCACGTGAACCCGCGGTTTTATTTCTCTCAAA
>CAIGRF010193355.1:1286-18031 GCA_903798235.1 Fraxinus ornus | reverse complement strand
AGTTTTGAAATATCAACAATATATTTAGTAAATTGAATTGAGTAAAATTAATAAAAGATATAACCTCATTATTGATCATTTATAATTTTATTACACATCATCACAAATATTTTAAAGTACAATTAAAACATTTTTGGCAACTAACGATGTAAGAGTTTAATAAATTACTCTATTAAACCGAATGACTCTACAAGTTTAGTATTTTTGCTATGCATCGTTTTGTGTTTATATATTTTTATTTGAAGAAAATAAAAATACATAGATAGCGATATCGAGTCGTAGATAGATACCATCAGACCAATTTTAAGTGCACAAGTCAAAAAATAAGTGAGAATATCAATTATTAGTTTTTTAATCATTAAAATGGAGAAAAATAAGCCCTCTCTTTTGTACAGATTAATGACATGTTCGGTAGAGATTAAAATCGAATTAAAATTGAAAACTAACCGTTATTGTTGACTTTAATTAGACTAGTGTGACCCAATAACAGTCCTATTTTCCATTTTAATTGGATTTTAAGCAAGATTGAACACGTCCTCAAATTCAATTTTTAATTTAAGTCGAGGTCAATAATTAATTTCAACTACATATTTTTTGGGTCCCACAATTTTTTAATCGCATATTTCATTAACTTTTATCAAGATTTATTAAAAAAAATTAATTTTGCAAAATGGGACTTAAAATAAAAGACAAATTTGCGTTCCAAAGTGGCATCATTCGCAGGCTCCACGTAAACGACACTAGTCTTCTCAAATCTCAAAGCAAATCATGTGACCGAGTTAATCACGGAAGCTGATCCGTCCCACCTCCTTCTAGAAAAATGTGCTCTCATGCATGACGTGAGGAAATTTAAGTTGCATTTACGTAACTAGGGTAGGTGGAAATCAACAAACAAAAAAAAAAAAAAAAAATGAAACAATTGAAAATAAAGTAATCATTTTTTGAGGTGAAAAAGTATACTGGAACGGTTGGTAACGAAAGCTAACAACCATATGAAGACACATAGCCCATATTCGATGTGAATTAAATTCTTAATAGATCTTGATAAAAATTGATAGAATATACATAATGAAAAAATTGTAAATCTCATGAAATATGCGATTATAATTAATTATTGATTTTAATTTNAATCATTTTTTGAGGTGAAAAAGTATACTGGAACGGTTGGTAACGAAAGCTAACAACCATATGAAGACACATAGCCCATATTCGATGTGAATTAAATTCTTAATAGATCTTGATAAAAATTGATAGAATATACATAATGAAAAAATTGTAAATCTCATGAAATATGCGATTATAATTAATTATTGATTTTAATTTAAATTAAGATTTCGATTTTAATCCATATCAAACATGATCTTAGACCTTGTTTGGTACGGATTAAAATCAGATTTTAATTTAAGTCAAAGTCAAACAATCAATATTAATCACATATTTCATAGATCCCACAATTTTTAAACCACACATTTCAAAAATTTCTATCACAATCTATTAAAAATCTAATTTTAATCTCCACCAAACATTATCTTAATATAATCGACTTATTTATAAAAATTCAAAAGAATGACAATGAGTATGGTGTAGGCTAGGTTAAAATAAGTAAATCATTTACTCGTGAATTAAAAAAATTATTTTTAAAATAAAAAATTAGTCCTTTTAAAGGGTCGACGTGGGTCTATCTTAACTCTTCAACTTTTTTAATAATTTTTTATTTCAAAAGATTAACAAAAAAAATTAACGACCAAAGTGTGTTTGAGTCACATTATTTTGAAAGAATATATTCTAGAACAGTAGATTAATGGAAAATGTGTGGTTGAAAAAGAAGTAAAAGTTATTGATGTGATAAAAAATATTATTTTATTGAAAAATGCGTGGTTAATAATGAGTAGAAGAATAAAAATAAAAATTTTAATATGTACTAAACAGGGGCATAAGTTCAAAAGAAGTCACGTCGAATTTCTACCGATATTTCTTCTAGACGTTCAAATTGAACTCCTCAAATCATGTCAAGACTTGGAGCCACCTAATTTCGTACAGGATACACTTCACATTTTGGGTGAATTTCCACTCGCACGTCCTAATCTTCAAAATTGACATAATCGTAACACTTGTACAGTAAACAGGATGAATTGTATAAATAATAAATGAAGATATTAGCATAATAGATTGTCAAAAAATAATTAAAAAATAAAAACTAAAGTCAATGACATTTGAAAAAATAAATTCTCTTCCAGTAATCATATACTGTTTTTATATTATATGGGACTATGATCCAAGATTCATCTAAAAAAAATAGATAGTCAAAAAAGAAAATAATTAAAAATTAAGGCCCTATTTGAGCCAAATTATTGTAGAATATAAATGAAAAATATAGCCGTTATTGGGGCTCACACAAGGGATAAAAAATTTGAATTTAAATATTGATGTGATGGAAAACGGTCATATTTTTCATTTTAATGAGATGATAAGGTGGCTCAAACGGGGCCTAAATGTGAAAACTAAATTCATTGACAGAGTAATTTTTCACCCCGTAATAATATACTTTTTATATTATACGGGACGAATATCCAAAATTCATTAAATGTGTGTTTGAGTCACATTATTTTGGGAAGAATGTATTCTGGAATGGTAGATTGATGGAGAATGTGTGGTTGAAAAAGAATGAAAAATATTATTTTATTGAAAAATGTGTGATTAAAAATGAATAAAAGAATGAGAATAAAAAATATAATATGGCTCAAACAGGGACAGTGTAAATTGTACTAAAAAGTAAAAAGTGACTAGTGGCCTAAGAATCCTCAAGAGTTTCTACAATTTTTAGGCTATATGGTTGATTTTTGGAGCAAAGGAGGAAGCTGAAGCAGAAAGCCAGAGAGTGAGACGAGAGGGAGTTCTTTTTTTATGAAAGAGAAAGAGACATATTAAAAGTAATAAAAATCATTGTCAAAGAAAAGTGTGTGTCTCCTTTCAATTTTGAAATTGCCGTGCCAAAGCTTCCAAGGTAAGCTAAAGAATAAATATATCAACCGGGTCATAAAAAATGCAAGCCCAATAATTGTTATTTGAACCACATAAGCCCACAGTTTCAAATTCAGTGACTTAAGTCGAATCCAACTGAAGAAAACTGTAGTATTGGGTTAGTCTTTTGTTGATTTTGTCCGGACATGCAGTTGGAAACTTTGAGTTAGATGTGATAGCATTGAGAACTTTTACCGCCTGTTTGGTAGAGATTAAAATCGAATTAAAATTGAAAACTAGCCGTTATTGTTGACTTTAATTAGACGAGTGTGATCCAATAACAGTCATATTTTCCACTTTATTTGGATTTTAAGCAAGATTGAACACGTCCTAAAATTCAATTTTTAATTTAAGTCGAAGTCAATAATTAATTTCAACTACATATTTTTTGGGTCCCACAATTTTTTAATCGCATATTTCATTAACTTTTATCAAAATTTATTAAAAAAATTTAATTTTAAGCCTTGCAAAACGGGACTTAAAATAAAAGACAAATTTGCGTTCCAAAGTGGCATCATTCGCAGGCTCCACGTAAACGACACTAGTCTTCTCAAAGCAAATCATGTGACGGAGTCAATCACGGAAGCTGATCCGTCCCACCTCCTTCTAGAAAAATGTGCTCTCATGCATGACGTGAGGAAATTTAAGTTGCATTTACGTAAATAGGTAGGTGGAAATCAACAAACAAACAAAAATAAAAAATAAAAAAATGAAACAATTGAAAATAAAGTAATCATTTTTTGAGGTGAAAAGTATACTGGAACGGTTGGTAACGAAAGCTAACAACCATATGAAGACACATAGCCCATATTCGATGTGAATTAAATTTTTAATAGATCTTGATAAAAACTGATAAAATACATAATGAAAAAATTGTAAATTTCATGAAATATACGATTAGAATTAATTATTGATTTTAATTTAAATTAAGATTTCGATTTTAATCCATATCAAACATGATCTTAGACCTTGTTTGGTACGGATTAAAATCAGATTTTAATTTAAGTCAAAATATAACAATCAATATTAATCACATCTTTCACGGATTCCACAACCTTTCAACCACACATTTCAAAATTTTTTATTACAATTTATTAAAAATTTAATTTTAATCTCCACCAAACACTCTCTTAATATAATCGAGTTATTTATAAAAATTCAAAAGAATGACAATGAGTATGGTGTACGTTAGGTTAAAATAAGTAAATTATTTACTAATGAATTAATAAAATTATTTTTAAAATAAAAAAGTAGTTTTTAATATTTAAAAATAGTTTCTTATAATTAACTTTTATTCTTCTTTAAACTTAGTCGAGCATGCTTTATTAACGCTTGATAAGGTGCTTGTATGTACAACTTAAATTCATGTTTAATACACAATAGTCAATAAAATAAAAAAAATAGTAATTCTTTTAATGTTTTTATCAATATATATTTCATGGGACTCTTAACTCTTAAGCATTATTCATTTATCCACCACTGCATTTATATCTATTTATATGTAATTGCTTATAAATACTTGCCCATAAGCTTAGTAGTATCGATTGCTATTTGATTTTTTGCTATATCCGACGTGCAAAAAGATAATCTCTACAAACTATATTTCGTCTACCACGTTTTGTTTAAATGTTAAAATTAGTCCTTTTAAAGGGTCGACGTGGGTCTATCTTAACTCTTCAACTTTTTTAATAATTTTTTATTTCAAAAGATTAACAAAAAAAAATTAACGACCAAATATTATTAGGGGTGTATTTGAGTCACATTATTTTGGAAGAATATATTCTAGAACAGTAGATTAATGGAAAATGTGTGGTTGAAAAAGAAGTAAAAGTTATTGATGTGATAAAAAATATTATTTTATTGAAAAATGTGTGGTTAATAATGAGTAGAAGAATGAGAATGAAAAAAATAATGTGGAACAAACAGGGGCTAAGTCCCCGTTTGACAACCATTATTTTCTCTAATTATTTTTTCTAAATACTCATTTTTAATTAAATATTCACATAATAAAATATTCTGCACATAAATTAAAATTTTTTTTTCTACTTTTTAACCACACACTATTTGTTAAAAAATACTATTCAAAATTTTATTTCTCTAAATAATGGTTGTCAAACAGGGGCTAAACAAAGTTCAAAAATATAGACAGAGCTTGAACTCTGTCTGTTCGTAAGAGAAAAAAAAATTTGTTTAGCTAGAGNTATAACAATTTGACGTAGAAGATGTGAATCATATCTTGTTTTGTTAAGATTATGATAGTATGATGCTCATAAATCGAAGTATCAATTATAAATCACTAAAATTTAGAGGGTGTTTAATAGAGATTAAAATCAGATTAAAATTGAAAATATAGCTGTTATTGTTGACTTTTATTAGATGGGTGGGACCCAATAACGGCCATATTTTCAATTTTAATTGGATTTTAAGCCGTACCAAACAGGCTAGTTGAGCCACATTATTTTAGGAAGAATGTATTCTGGAATGGTAGATTGATGGATAATGTGTGGTTGAAAAAGAATGAAAAATATTATTTTATTGAAGAATTTATGGTTAAAAATGAGTAGAAAAATGATAATAAAAATTTTAATGTGTATCAAACATGGGCTAAAAAAATAGACAATCAAAAAATAAATAAAAATGTGAACAATAAAATCATTGAAACGTTGAATTATCATCCAACAATGATGTACATTTTTATGTTATATGGAACAAGCATGTTCGATCATGCTGAAAAAGATTGGTTATAGGTAGAAAGTAGGTGTCGATCTAAAAGTCTTGCGGACTATTCTTTGGTCATTTTTAACACACTCTCTCTTATTTATCGTGTTTGATTTGGTCCTACTATTAACAAATCTTAATCACTTTTCTACATATGTGAGTTATCTACACGCTACAAGATTTTTTTGAATGCAAAGATATTGCAAAAGGAATGGTCAAGTTAAATTTCTAGGTTAGCTATGTGAAGTCACATAGAGAGAGTCTAGTATGGACTTTTGAGATGTTTGCATATCGTAAAATAGAAATGGCTAATTTGTTCATAATCATAAGGAGGAGTGGTAAGTGAGAGGGGTAGATGACACGTCACGTCTTTTTCGAGTATATGCATCTCTTGCATAAAGGTAAATAGTTGTGCACGCTGATATTTATCTCGTTTGAAAATATAATTGATGGACATAGTTGTTGTCAAATTGTTTAGACCGGGGTATTTTTAACTCATCCTATATTGCTAGAAGGGCATATATTCTACTTCCAAAGATCCATTGAAGGATAGTAAGCCATGTGCATCGAATCGTTTAAGTGCATGCGTCGTTTCATTAGGAGGCTCACCTCATCTAGAGAATGAATATGTATTTAGGCACATAGCCTCAAATATGATCGTCACGTGGGTATGACTTCTTGATTGAGGACGTCGTTACGAGTGTGTTAGATGACCTATAGGATGGATGAGGTGAGGTGGATACATTGAGACTACTAGAGGCGTTGAGCATATTAGACAACCATCGGGGGTTCGACATATTCAAAGTCTATTTTTATCTTTTGGCCAATTTGAAGTTGAGGTAGTGATGTAGACACTTAATTTCCATGTGTGAGGCTTGAAGGCTCAACGCAAGGTGAAGGCTAACAATATTCTTCTAATTTAAAATTTATCGTTTATATTATGCTCGAGACTTGACGCATGGTTAACACATTACTTTTGCCAAACAAGGTTGAAATGATTTGCATTTTATGAAAAAAAAAAAAAAAATACTTCTTGCCCATGTTTGGTGGACGAGGTAAATAGGTGAAAAATAACACATACATGTATGTATTACAAAATTTCGCTTTTATGACTCGAATTAGGCATTCATCTCAATAATGGAAGAGTAACTTCTAAAATAAATAACTGTCTTTACATAAGAAAAAATAAAAAAGATAATATCTCCAATTTTATTTAAAAAATAAAAAAATATTTAAAAGTAAATTCATTTTTTTTTTCATTTTCAAAGCTTGGCCAAGAATGCTTTAGATAATATTCAAAGACAAGATTTGAGACAAAGATCATCTGTATATTTTCCTCTATTTTAAACCACTGAAATTTCTCCGTCATGCCAACCTCTTTACTTAATAATTATTTATCACGTGGCTGTCAGAAATAGAAATTCAAAACGAAATACGCCACTTATTTGAGCAGAAAAAAATAATCTGCTTCTGCATTGTTTCCAGGAAAAAGCTGCAGATTCTTGTCCGATAGTGTTTTATATTAAAAAATCAAGTCGCTCTTACTGAACAATTTTACAACTGCATTCTGCAATTTATCCTCCTCTTCTCCAAGTCTCTTTCTGCATAACCGACAAATAGAAAAAGGCTGAAAACTCAATAATGAATGGCTGAAAGACAAAGATATTGTACTCAATTATCCATGCCCATAGTTATTCCTCTTCGTTTTTCGTTTTCTTTGAAAGCCCAGAAACAGGAGGAGGTAAGTTTTTTTCGCCCCCACAGAATCAAGATTCTTACAGCCATGCATGTTTTTTTCCCTCTGTTTTTGTGCACTGTATTTTCAATCAAAACCTGCTTTCTCCTATTATGTTTTCATCTGATAAAGTCTTTTTTTCCTAAAAGTTCCTTAAGATATGAGATTTTTGTTTGAAGTTTCAATTGTAGTAAAGTAAAGCAGGGGCCCTTTTGATTCAGTAATCTATTTTCAGTATATATAGTTGTCTCTTTTCAATTCCTTTTCCATGATTATTTGCTTTAATTAACATTTATTCCACCTGTCCCCTCAGTTTTTATTTCTTTAGTCATATCTGTATAATTGATTCTGACTATTTAATGAAATACGTTTAGTGATTTGAATCTTTATTGCTTCAATTATATATTTAATGATTATATCAGTTATTTAGTTGATTACCTCTTGGATTTATATTTATTAGCTTTGATATGATATAATTTTTAGTGCTCTGTTTTTCTTATTCCAGAGAGCAGATACTGGGAATCCTTGAAATTGACTGGAAGACTGTGGGCAACATGTCTTCAGCCTCTTGGATTACAACGCTTTCTTGTTCCGGATCGGTCGAGGACGCCACAATTTCATCCGTTCTTCAATGGCTAAGATTCATTTTCCTTTCTCCTTGTTCTCAAAGGATACTTTTGACTTCTGTGGATGTTTTGTTCTTGCTTATTTTGCTTGTATTTGCAATTCAAAAGCTGTACTCGAGATTCACTTCAAACGCGCGTTCTAGTTCTGAAATCAATAAGCCTCTCATTGCTAACAATGGAGGTTTAGTTAGGAGTAATTTCTGGTTTAAGCTGTCTCTCATTGTAACAGTTCTTTTAGCAGTTTCTTCTACTGTTTTATGCATTCTGGCCTTCATTAGAAGAGCTGAATCGCAGTGGAAAATCGTAAATGGACTGTTTTGGTTGTTTCAAGCAATAACTCATGTAGCTATCGCTGTATTAGTCACCCATGAGAAGAGATTCAAAGCTGTTAGCCATCCGTGGACTCTTCGAATATACTGGATTGTAGAGTGTGTCATTGTAGCCTTGTTCTTCGCATCAGGGCTCGTACGCTTGATTTCTTTTCATGAAGCTGCTTCAGGCCTGCGATTGGACGACATTGTTTTGATGATTATGTTTCCTCTCTCAATTATTCTTCTTGTGATTGGAATTAAAGGATCCACAGGCATTGTAGTACTAAAAGATGACACTAAACCAGTAGTAGATTCAAATACCGAATTGTACGAACCTCTTCTTGACAAATCTAACGTGAGTGAATACGCTTCAGCATCTGTCATATCTAAGCTCTTTTGGATCTGGATGAATCCCCTTCTGAAGAAAGGCTACAAATCACCACTCAAAATTGAAGAAGTACCTAGCCTTTCACCAGAACACATTGCTGAACGAATGTCAGAGCTTTTTGAAAAAAATTGGCCTAAACCCGAAGAGAACTCAAAACATCCAGTTGTGAAAACATTGGTCCGATGCTTCTGGAAGCAAATTGCATTCACGGCTTCACTCGCAATCGTGAGGCTCTGTGTCATGTATGTCGGGCCTACTCTCATCCAGCGATTTGTTGATGTCACGGCAGGAAACGGGAGTTCGCCTTATGAAGGGTACTACCTTGTACTGATTCTCTTACTATCCAAATTCGTCGAAGTTTTGAGCTCGCACCACTTCAACTTTCATTCTCAGAAACTCGGGATGCAGATTCGATCCACACTCATTACTTCATTGTACAAGAAGGGTTTGAGGCTAACATGCTCCGCAAGACAGGCTCATGGAGTCGGACAGATTGTTAACTATATGGCGGTGGATGCTCAGCAGCTTTCCGATATGATGCTGCAGCTGCATTTCTTATGGCTCATGCCATTGCAAATCACAGTGGCTCTTGTTATTCTATACCAGTACATTGGCGTTTCAACATTTGTTGCCCTATTCGGACTTGCTTTAGTAGTCCTGTTTGTTCTGTTTGGTACTCGAAGAAACAATGGGTTCCAGTTTAATATCATGAAGAATCGTGATTTGAGAATGAAAGCCACAAATGAGATGCTTAGCTACATGCGGGTAATTAAATTCCAGGCATGGGAAGAACACTTCAACAAGAGAATTCAATCGTTCCGTGAATCAGAATATGGATGGCTATGCAAGTTTATGTATTCTATATCTGCCAATATGATTGTATTGTGGAGCACTCCATTGCTTATTTCTACATTGACATTTGGAAGTTCAATTTTGCTGGGGATTCCACTTTCAGTAGGGACTGTTTTCACCACAACCTCACTCTTAAAGATGTTGCAGGAACCAATAAGGACGTTCCCACAATCCATGATCTCAATTTCTCAAGCTATAATCTCTCTTCAAAGGCTGGATAGATATATGATTAGTCAGGAGTTGGTGGATAAATCAGTCGAAAGAGTCGAGGGTTGCGAGGGAGATGTAGCTGTGACTGTGGAAGATGGATCTTTTAGCTGGGATGATGAGAATGGGGAAGAAGTCGTGAAGAATTTAAATTTTGAGATAAGAAAAGGGGAACTTGCAGCACTGGTTGGGACAGTGGGATCAGGGAAGTCCTCTGTTCTCGCATCAATTCTCGGTGAGATGAAAAAATTATCTGGGAAGGTATGCCATTTAAATCTGATACTCTAAAATTTTGGATTCTTGTTTATTTGATAGGCAGAAATCCGTCATTCGTCTATAATGGTCTATCTTCCGTCAATGTTCTTTGTCCTTCCTATTCAGCTTTATCAGTGAAGGCTCTTTTGCATGCTACCAACTACTAAGAATATGTTTCAATAATTAGTCCATCCCTGGCTAGATTATTGTGCTGTTATCCACCACTTTTGTTCTTGCTATTCTTCACTTTAACGAGGTTTTTTCGGTAGATCATTATGTAATTGGCTCTTGCATATTGAAAACTTTTATTTTGTACATAACAGGTTAGAGTTTGTGGTAGCACTGCTTATGTTGCCCAAACGTCATGGATCCAGAACGGGACAATACAAGAAAATATTCTCTTTGGCTTGCCAATGAGCAGGGAAAGATACATGGAAGTTATCAGGGTTTGTTGCTTGGAGAAAGACTTGGAAATGATGGAATTCGGAGATCAGACTGAAATTGGAGAGCGTGGTATCAATCTAAGTGGTGGACAGAAGCAGAGGATTCAACTGGCCAGAGCAGTTTATCAGGATTGTGATATTTATCTACTTGACGACGTATTTAGTGCGGTTGATGCTCACACTGGGTCAGACATATTTAAGGTGATACGAGTTTTACTAAGATTTGAATATTTTTACTTCGAAAATATTTTCAACTGATTGGAAATTTAAGAACGTACTTACATGAATCTTGGTTAAATCACATGGAAACAAATAGTATATCTATAGATCACATTTCTAATGCATTCTTATGACAGGTTCTTTCTTCGAAAATTGCATCATTACATGGTTAAAGAGGCCTTATTTGCAATCTTCCGTAGTATCTTGGATTTACTTCTGCCAAAAGTTGCTACAGATGCAATTGAATAATAAATAAAAACTGTTTCACTTTCGACTACATACCTCATATCTTCTATCTTACATGTGATGATGTAGTTTAAGTCATTATTTGAATTGATTCCTGAATCTGGTTTGCAATGTAATATAGGTCTTATACCACCCATGCTCTTTTGCAGGAATGTGTGAGAGGCATCCTTAAAGATAAGACCATTATACTCGTTACACATCAAGTGGACTTCCTGCATAATGTTGATCAGATATTAGTGAGTAAAAACTTTTTCCTCCTCAAAATCTGAATGTTCCTTTGAGTGTATATGCAAATGAGTTTGTGTGTGTGTGTCATTTGAAGCTGTAACGACATTTCGTCCAATGAATACCAGGTTATGAGAGATGGGATGATTGTGCAATCGGGAAAATACAATGATCTATTAAAATCTGGCTTGGATTTCAAAGCTTTAGTAAGTGCCCACGAAACCTCTATGGAGCTCGTAGATGTGGAAAACGCCACAGAAAAAAGTTCCCCCACTATATCTACTCAAAAATCTTTTAAACTAAGTGAAGAAAATGGTGAAAGTAAATCTGAAGACCAATCTGACCCTAATCAAGGGAGTTCTAAGCTTATCAAGGAAGAGGAGAGAGAAACCGGGAGAGTTAGCTTAAATGTTTACAAATTATATTGCACTGAGTCCTTCGGGTGGTTGGGTGTAGTGGCGGTGTTGTTCTTTTCCCTGGCATGGCAAGGAACTTTAATGGCAGATGATTACTGGTTGGCGTATGAAACTTCGGCAAAACGTGCTGCATCATTCAACCCTTCTTTTTTCATCGAGATATATGCTATCATTGCAGCAGTTTCCTGCGTGCTTATTCTTCTACGAATCTTCTTAGCTACAGTTATGGGACTTAAGACATCACAAATTTTCTTCGGACAAATGCTTCACAGCATCCTTCACGCGCCTATGTCATTCTTTGACACTACACCTTCTGGAAGAATTCTTAGTCGGGTAAAATTTTCATACTAAGATACATTTATTTCTTATTTGAAAGAAGTTAAATTAACAGATTTTTTTTCTTAGTAATTTTCATTCTACTGGTGCAGGCATCAACTGATCAAACCAATGTTGATATTTTCATTCCATTCTTTATGAGCGTTACTGTTGCCATGTACGTCACACTTATTAGCATCATCATTATCACTTGTCAATACACTTGGCCAACCGTGATCTTTTTGATTCCACTTGGCTGGCTGAATATCTGGTACCGGGTATGTTCCTTTTCTCGTACTGAGATTTGTTTACTGAAGGCGTATTTTACTGAATGTGTTTCTGTGTGTATCAAAACTGAAACTACTACGGACTTGACCAACATTTTCCTTTTCTTGTGGTTTGCAGGGATACTATCTTTCCACATCTCGGGAATTGACAAGGCTGGATTCTATCACGAAAGCACCCGTGATTCACCATTTCTCTGAAACCATTACTGGTGTCATGACTATTCGCTGTTTCAGGAAGCAGGAAAGGTTTTCCCAGGAGAATATCAACCGTGTAAATGCAAATTTGCGTATGGACTTCCACAATAATGGATCCAATGAGTGGTTGGGCTTTCGTTTGGAACTGATTGGAAGTTTCGTCCTTTGCATATCTGCGTTGTTTATGATAGTTCTACCCAGCAATATCATCAAGCCAGGTGTGAATATGGGGATATGTATTCTTGGAATAGCTGATGGAACAAGTATTCTGGAAAATAATATATTTCTGATAATCAAGTTCGATTGCCAAATTTTGAAAGATTTAAGATTAGTGCATATTATCTTTCTGATTACTGGATGCATGATAAAGAAATTAGCCATTGTTCGATTTCCATTTTTTTCAAAATACATTTTTTTCTTTCTTCTTTTCAACCACACATTCTTCAATAAATAATATTGCAAGCCAAAACTTTCTTATTTTTTAACTACACATTTTCCATCAATCTACTATTCCAAAATGCATTATTTACCTATTAATATTAATGATGTCACTGTTGCACATATTTTGATTCACTTTTTCCCTGACACTCCTTTATTGATTGACGTCATCCTCATTAGCATGAAACTGCTAATTAGGATGCTACAAGTTGAAACATAAAGTGCACAATTTTGATCATGTCCAGTCTGTATCATTGTCGTTTAACATTATTAGTTGGAGGGCATTGATTGCTCTATATTTTAATTTTTGTATGTCAAATATATCTCTCCTATCTTATTTTGGGATGTTTGGATTTACTCTCAAGGGACTAAGCTTGCTTAATTTTCCAGAGAATGTTGGCTTATCTCTCTCGTATGGGTTGTCCCTCAACTCTGTGCTGTATTTTGCGGTATATATGAGTTGCTTTTTGGAAAATAAGATGGTTTCGGTCGAGAGGATAAAACAATTCACTGTCATACCCTCTGAAGCAGAATGGAATAAAAAAGATTTTCTTCCTCCGTTGAATTGGCCTACCCATGGCAATGTTGAGCTCAAAAACTTGCAGGTAACATGCCATATAGAGTAATTTCAATCAGATGCCAACCTTTAAATTCACATGTTTTCTGAGAGAGAGCGTTACATTTTTTGTCACGGATTTGGAGCAAGGAAGGTAATCGAAGAGGCATGAAACAAATATGCTTTCAATAATGACCTCATGCATGCCTTATCATCTTGTTTTGATGTTGGTATGTTTTGGAGCCTAATTATTGAGTATACCATATTTACATCGCATCACCCTAACATTCCTATGATATATCAAATGTTTTATAAGGTGCGTCTATAGTGAGGCAGACTGAGAGTCGTAAGTTTACTAATGTATCTTCTTCATAGTGAAAATCTGTAGTGGCCAGTAGATGTAGCTTTCACAGTGAGGGTGAACCACTATAAATTTGTGTGAGATTTGCTTTTTGCTTTTTTTTTTTGATCTCTTAAATAGGAATAGGACTAAACCATAACATTTGGCAGAATTGTCACGCTGGCGTGAGATAAATAACCATCATCTTTCCTTTTATCTAGTAATTTTTGGAAGTTTTGTCATGAAAATATTGGAATCAATGTTGTGCAGGTTAGGTACCGTCCAGATACGCCTTTGGTTCTTAAAGGACTTACTTTCAGCATAAGGGGAGGTGAAAAAATCGGTGTTGTTGGTCGTACCGGGGGTGGGAAATCCACTCTAATCCAGGTTTTGTTTAGATTGGTGGAGCCATCAGCGGGAAAAATAATTATCGACAGCATTGACATTTCAGCACTTGGACTTCATAATCTGAGGTCACGCTTTGGGATCATCCCTCAAGAGCCTGTTCTTTTTGAAGGAACCGTGAGAAGCAATGTTGACCCAATTGGGCAGTATTCAGATGACGAAATATGGAAGGTGATTTTAGTGTCAACTAGTGTAATATATTGTTGTCGAAAATTCCAACAAAACATGTTTCTCCGTTTAGTTTCTGTCAGTGCTTTATCTAATTTGTGAACTACTGTTCTATAGAGTCTAGAGCGATGCCAACTCAAGGACGTCGTGTCTGCAAAACCTGGAAAACTTGATTCCGCAGGTACATTATTCTCCAAATTGCTGGCAATATATAGCTCAAGCTTTTAGATGAGACGATTCAACACAATTTAACTACTGATTGCTGGCATATTTAATGGAATATCGAAAGCAGAATAAATTTTTTGTTCTTAACGTGTCATTTTCTTAGTTGTTGATAATGGTGACAACTGGAGCGTCGGGCAGAGACAACTTCTATGCTTGGGACGAGTGATGCTAAAACGAAGCCGACTTTTGTTTATGGATGAGGCAACTGCTTCGGTCGATTCACAGACAGATGGAGTGATTCAGAAAATCATCCGGGAGGACTTCTCAGCATGCACAATTATAAGCATTGCTCACAGAATACCAACCGTCATGGACTGCGATAGAGTTTTGGTCATAGATGCAGGTGCGTAGTCCATCGTCTTGTCTTGTATTCTAATTCAATGCTATTTCTCTAAAATGCTCACTACACACACATTATGCTATATGGCACGTTTGGTAGCATGCATTAGACCGTCGTGCTATTATATTAAAGAAGAAAAAGAAAAATATGTTAAAATCTCGTACATTGTACCGTCCTTGTATGCATTAGCTCTCTATTTTCTTGGTAGATTTAAGATATGAAACTCGTTCATGCTTTATTATCTTGAATATCTTGCTTATGATTCTTTCCTCGTCTCCAACAGGAATGGCAAAAGAATTCGACAAGCCATCCCGTTTGCTTGAGAGGCATTCACTCTTTGGGGCATTGGTTCAAGAGTATGCTAATCGATCATCAGAATTTTGAATGCTCGATTCAAGAATTACGAGCAAAGTCGTAACTTTTAAGGGTAAAGTTCAAACGAGGCAAGGCTTTAGAGCTACATACCAAGAGACGGACGTGGAACCGCATTATACGGGAAGATATGCATCTGAAAGTCGAAAAGAAGTATGTCTTGAGATTTCCAAATAGTAGTTGTTGATATTATTCAATGGATTATGTTGAAGCATATTTTATAACAATTTGATAAAAAAAACTTCAAATTAATCATTGATTTTGACTTGACTTAAATTAAAATCAAAATTTTAATCCAAACCAAACATGGACTTATTTTTTGACATCTCAACGCAACAATAAGTTCCAATCAAGTTGCAAGGGT
Organism: Fraxinus ornus; assembly: GCA_903798235.1. Classification (NCBI taxonomy): domain Eukaryota; kingdom Viridiplantae; phylum Streptophyta; class Magnoliopsida; order Lamiales; family Oleaceae; genus Fraxinus; species Fraxinus ornus. The sequence continues at coordinate 2,364 of CAIGRF010193355.1, read as the reverse complement.
AGCAAGTGAAAACGTCAAACGAAATCAAAATTTTCTTTTTCGAAACAATTTAAGAGCTAAAAATAATTTTTTTTAAAAAAAATACCACTTCTATAATTTTTGACAAAAAATAGAACGCGGGTCACACTAGAAAAATTCATCTTTCAAAAATTAATTTTCAAATTACTATTTTAGTTTCTAGATAATTCATTAATCTAATGAGCTAATGCAAATTATTAAATGGAACACTAGTTATGTACATGGAAACTGCATTTTCAAACCAAATCTTTAACAAGTTATGTGCGAGTCCCAAGAACTCCATAAGAAAACGCCCTTTTAACAACCAATACAGTACACACAAAGATCAATGGAAAAAGAAAAACAAACAGTATTTCCTGCTCATATACCCATAAATAGCCGGCAATGCGACTCCCAGTGCTCCTTCGCCTGCTGAATTCTCTCTGTTTTTTCAGTTTTGCGACGTTCCTCCCAATACTTGGGGCAGCTGTTTTGAACATAGCACAAGTGAGATATACGGTACCCAAACATACAAGAAAATGTATGCACACAACTTGGTATATGTTAGGAATGTAGTACTGGACTGGACAATAAATAATATACAAGATTTTAGCTGCTAGTGCTACACAATGCTGCTCCCTAGTCCCTACCAAACATGGCATTAGAATATAAGTTACCTTCGGTTCAATAGAATGTGTAGCTCCTCTAAATGTACAGCACCTTCATATACCCCTGCCTGAAATCAATCAATAGAAGATTATGGAACAATGAAGTATGTTCAGAGAAGACATAAACGACAATCTGGTACTACTCTCATTCAAACACATTAAGTTTCTATCCGAACAACAAACCCAAGCATTATTCATTGTTATACCGTTTATGAGGGTTCAAGTTCTTAGTGAAAGTCCTACTTGACATGCAGGGACGTAGCCAGAATTTTTAGTTTGGGGGGGGGGCGAAAATACGGGGGGTGGAGGGCGTTTCGCCCCCGAATTTTTTTTTTTAACTAAGAAAATTGAAAACGACGATTTTGAGTACCAAAATAGTACTGAAATTCAATGTTCAATTCAATCACTACTAA
>CAIGRF010193354.1:0-20150 GCA_903798235.1 Fraxinus ornus | reverse complement strand
ATTTGTGACCACCACCAACTCAACACCCTCGTTGTCTCCGCCGCCAACACCAACATCACAGAAACGCATCACCGCCGCCAACACCAACACTACAGAAATCACCGCCGCCGCCGCCGACACCAACACTTCCCATCAACAAAATCAACGTTTCAAACAACGTAGCCATCGTTATCACCACCACCACTACACCAACATCGCCGCCACTTCTGTCGCGCCCCACCTGAACCCTGATCCACTACAACCACCAACGCAGCCGCCAGTACACCACACCTCAAATCACAACGGTCACAACAACAACGCCCGCGACAGCCACAAACCGATCTGAACATGTCACCACCTACCATCACCATCCTCACCGTCGCCGCCACAGCCAGACCCACTCACCCCACCGCCTCTACCACCACGATCTCCACAAATCACACAAATCCACCATATTCAAAATCAAAAAACAGATCTCATCTCAAATCTAAACAACTATTTGTTCAAAACCATCCAAAATTGAATTTTTTTTAAAAGGAAATAATAGATCTCCGATAGAAACGAAAGAGAGGGAAATAGCGGAGGAGATATCGGTATCCGGTGACACGGACAGAGTGAGATGCGATAATAGATAGAGGCGACGGTGGTGCTGGCGGAGTGGGGCACGGCGAGGATAGAGAGATGGGGGAGAGAAAATTTGTCGATTTTGGACAGAGAGGGAGAAGGGAGTGAATGAAAAATTAGAGTTTGAAATTTGATTTAAATAAAAATTAATTTAAAAATCATTAATTAAAACCTGATTTATGTATTATTAAATTTGATTTTGGATTTGTAAAAATGGTATTTTAAAAACCAGTGTGGCTGTAATTTCCTCTAATTATATTACCACTACAAAATTTACTTGTTACACCATATTTTTATTATTACATAAATGACTATAAGAGCCTGTTTGGTAACAATTAAAATTCAAAATATGACCGTTATTGGGTCTTATCCGTCTAATAAAAGTCAACAACAACGACTAATTTTTCAATTTTAATCTGATTTTAATCTCTACCAAACAGGCTCTAAGTAAAATTACTTAATCAACCATACTCTTAAATTTACTTTTTAACATTAAACAATTTTCATAGACACCACAGTCATTAAATTAACAAATTTGTCCATTATTTCATTTGCAGTGGTGCTACTTCTTTAAATGAATATCTCTTTTATTATGATGGTGGTTTATGATTTTAGCGCACAAGTTGTAAGGTGGTCGCCAGTGAGATCTTACCGATAAAATGTTCTACAACAACATTGAAGACAAATACATGATTGAATGCTAGTGGGAGATGTTTCATAGGATATGTTTGTTACTTCTTGCAGAAGGTTTAGAATAATGAAAGGATCTAAAGTTAAAAGATTTGGATGTTTGTAAAAGCTATAGTTAAAGAACTTGCATACAAATTCAAAATTCGGAATTCATAAAACCCCATAAAACCAAAATCAATTGGTTCTTCCCCAATTTTGTTGTTGTTGTTGTTGTTATTGTACGATTTGAATTATTTATTAATGAAAATTTGGTGTTCTGTTTTTGCAAATTCCAGAGGGACTTCATATAAAATGAGGACTAAAATTGAAATGTTGAATGCACCACAATATTAAGAGTACAATAGTAAATTTGTTGTGGTGTATTTATTAAAAATATATTTTAATTATGGTGTGATTATAATATGGTGTAGTAAGTAAATTTTGTGGTGGTAATATAATTACCCAAAACTTTTCCCATCACTTTGGCGGGAAAAGCTTTTTCAAGACAACTTTTTCTTTTTTTCTTTATTTTTTATTTTTTTGCAATGAAAATAAATTTTATCATCAATTGTAACAAATTCTATCAATTTAATGGACATTTTCATGAAAAATAAAGTCAAATAAATATCAAAAAATTCAAAATTTTAATATTTTACAGGTGAAAAATTATATCAATCAAACATAATTAATTGACAATTTTCAACAAAACAAGTTCTAGACAATTCAATTCCATAAATTTTATTTTATTTCCACACAAATTTCATTCTTGCCATCAAGCCGACTCTAATTATGATATTTTATCCAAAACTTAGGGTGTGTTTAAGCCACATTATTTTGAAAGAATGTATTCTATAATAGTAGATTGATGGTGAATATGTGGTTGAAAAAAAAGAACGGGTTATTGATGTGATGAAAAATATTATTTTATTGAAAAATGTATGATTGAAAATGAATAGAAAAATAAAAGTGAAAATTTTAATGTATTCCAAACGGCGCTTTAGCATCAAAAACATTATGAGCTTGTTTGGTATGGATTTTTTGGAGGAAAAATTGATTTTGAATAGTGATATGATGGGAAATGTGTGGTTGAAAAAGAAGAAAAAATTATTGATGTGATGAAAAATATTATTTTATTGAAGAATGTGTGGTTGAAAATGAAAATTGATTTACTGTAAAATTGGAGAATCCGTACCAAACTGGCTCTATACAAGAATCCCCGCTCACCCCCCTCTCCCTCTCCCTCTCATTCCTCACGGAAAGGGCATTTTGCAAGTTAGAATCTTTGTACTCTCTCTGCGCGCCAACTCGCATTGCCATCACCCGACCCGACCCCACTCCACTCCACCACCCGCCTATACATCCAAAACCCACGTAGCTTCATCCCCTCTCCTCTCTCCACGTCCACAGTTTGTGTACGCAACACACGCTACTGCTATGTGACTGTGCACAAAGCCCTAGTTTTTTTCAGTATATCTTCGAGGCTTAAAATGATCCCAAAATCATCTTAATCGGCAGTAGTAAGGAACCATTTTCCCCCTGAAATGGCTCAAACTGAAATAAAATCCGAAAATGAAGTTCAGAAATCCATTTGGTCGGAGGAGCTGGAGCGTGTGCCGTTAAAGCAGCGATTGAAATTGTTGTTAGCAAGCCAGCGTCTGCATTTGGGCTTCGACGCTAAACCGGACAGCGAAATTGGAGCTGAACCCATGTGAGTTATTAAAGTTCACCCATTTTTGTTACAAGCTGTTTTTGATTTTGATTTTATAGTTTTAAGCTTTGTTTGATTGCTGCAGAAATTCGACTGGCATTCTAGTTTTTAAAAAGGAAAATGATGAATGTGATTCACAGGTATTATTTTTGTACTTTTTATGTGCAAACATTTTTGGGTCTGATCTTGGAACTTCTGAAATGTTTGCAGTGGGCACGATTTTATTGTGCTTTAGTTTTGAGAAGTAATGAGGGGTAGTCATTTCAAGTTTGTCTTTTTGATTCACACCACAGAATTAATAAATGGCAGTCTTTTCACATAAACAAATAGATACATTTGGTATGTGCAATGTCAAGGGCTCTCCATCCCTTGGTAGCATCAAAACTGCCCTTTTGGTCTGGTATTTCTTAATTTTGAAATTACCAAGTTGGTAATCCTAAAAAGACATTGTTAAAATGACTTCTTTTTTATTCATCAACTGTTGTGTGGTCAACTTATATAGATGTTACAGCAGTATTGTCGCCATTGTTATGGATAGTGCCAGCTGCTGTGCATGTAGAACTTTTTTCAAGACACCGTAAGTTCAAGCGTGCTTCATTTAGCATTAAGGACATAAGATTTTGGAAATTGAAATCCAAAAACAATCATAAAGCTATCATATGAAATTCGAATGGAAAATTTGCCTTGAGGATTCCATGTTGCTAAACACAGTGTCAGTAGATGCCAACTTCATAATTTTACGTGTCTAGCTTTACATGCTGGGAAAAAAACCCCTCGGGGTTAACACCCTGTCAAGGAGGTGCTGTGTAAAGTGCTTGTTAAGCTATCATCGTATCCATATATTTATCAGTAATTTGTTTCTTTCGCTTCTTTGACCTTCTACAGCATTCCAATTCTGGTTCTGTTCGAGAAGAGATGCTTGAGAGGGTATTATGGGAACGAAGGCGTTCTGGTAATTAATCTTATGCTGTATTTTTCTTTGTTAGAAGTATTTGAAAATCATAGGAATAAAAAAATAGCCTCCGCATATTCCACTCTTCCACTCAAGGAACAAGAAGAAAAAAAATCTCCCAAGTTAGTGTCCTTCTGTTAATCTATTTGCACATAATATTACTTTGACAAATTGCAGGTGGGTCAAGAGAATGCAAGAACCAAGGAACTGTAGCAGATAATTGCATGACTACAAATCAGATGACTTGTGTTGTCCCAATACCAGAGATAGTTGATTCTGTTGATAGTATTTCACTCGCGCAGTCATTATTGTCAAAATGTCCCGTTGTGGCGAAGGTTGAATGCACTGACAATGTTGTCATGAACTCATTAAGAAAGTGCACAAAAGGTTCCATTGGGGCTGGTCTCGAAGCAGTTAAAATTAGAACTCAGATCTCCAATGACGTTCTTGATGATCTTGATCATGTTGTACTAAAAGAACGACTAAGGTGGCTTCTAAAAAGGTATCCGTTTTCATGATAGCCTATTCTGGTGGCTGCTCCTTGTTCATTAAACACGTGACACATATTATACCAAATGCTCCAATCAGATTCTTTCAATTTGAGTTCGAGAGAGTAATTGTTACAATGTATATTATACTTCCTAGTTTTATTGTCAATAGTCTTGAAGGCTTTTTGAATATTTGGTTCACATGGAATTGAGTAAAATTTTTCTTTCATTTTATTTTGCAGTAAATCCTTAGGAACGATGGCAACTGCTCCTGAGGTAATTTTTTTTATTTTGTTAAGCTGAAGTGGATAGTAGTTTGTTAAGGTCTCGGAACTGATATCTAATTAAATTTCAACCTAAAAGGCTATTACTTTCTTTTTTACTCCCGGTTTTTTGTGGATTTTCATGTGTGCATGCTTATTCTACTTTCTTAAGCTATATGATTTTGTAACATGGGTGGTGACCTGTAACGTTTATCTTTTAATTTGGGCGACTTGACTCTGTAGGCTTGTGCATCTGTCTTACTTTCTATAAGAAAACTGTTCTATTTGTTTTTTTCATTGGCGTCATAGTGGTGCACCAACCACTTCTGCAAAGTAATTGCTATGGCACTGCATAATGCAAAGCAACAAACTAAAAATTGCACTTTTAAATAAATGAACTCTTCTAGCCATTTGGGCTATCTTATATATTTCTAATATTAAAATAAACATCAGGTACAAAATGCCTATAAGTGAATATATTAGAAATGAGAATGATAAGATGGTTTTTTGATGACATTAGAATGGGCAACATAAGAAATGGGGATATATATCAAAAGGTAGAAATAGCATAAATTTAAGATTAATTAAGAATTCGAAGAATTTGCTTGTCAGACAAGTCTCGAGTCCTAAAGCAACTCTTATTGACACGGACAATGCATGTTTGAACTTGTTAGAAAGAATAAGTGGACCAAAAATGTCATGGACAGAGTTGGGTGTAAGAGATCGTAGAATTTTTTAGTAAAGGTGGTCCTTGATTGCACGGTTAAGGTTCGTGTACCTTACCCTTGGTTTATGTGGAACAAGCTTTAAATTTTTCATTTGTGGTATTTATATATAGTGTAGTCCTGCAAAACTTATCCTATAAAACGCCTAGCGTTGATTTAATGTTTGCAGGATTCCTCGTCTTAGCTAAAAGGTGTTAAATTTCAATTATCACATGGCTAATCTAATCACCTGTCATCGACTTCTCGTACAACTTAAATATGTAAAAAATGTATGGTGTCTTATTCAAGATTTAATAGGTCAATGTTGTGAAACATTAATTATGCTTGCAAGTAGTGAGCAATGAGGTTGAACCCTCAAGGACTGCTAAAATTTAGAAAGCCTAATCTAACTTAAAGAGGATATTCTTAGTCTAGTGCAGTTTACAAGAATTGAGTTTGTTTGAAATAATTAGGATCAAACTAAAACAATCATTGGCCTTGGTGTGGTCAACCTGTATTGCAACATGCTTTGCTTCTTTCGTTTTCCTGGGTATGTGAGCTCATTAGTAAACTAAGGCTTAAATTCTTGTCTTTTCAATTGTTTGTTGACCTCAGAAAACATTTTGCAACTTCCTGCTGACACAATGTGATGATATTTTTGTGAGATTTGTGATATAATTCCAATATCCCTAGTTGGCCATGAATTGGACCTGCATTGCTATGCATTAGTCTCATCAACTGCCCGAGATGGGTAGGCTAGATGATCATGTTTGAATGAATGAAAGGTAGGCTGGCGATCATGTTCAAATGTCTATCTTTTCCGTGTTTGAATGAATGAAAGGTGTTATGCTTTTTCTACGCATAGATCTTATGCGTGCATCATTTTTGTTGTCATTCTCTCTATATCTCTCTTTGGAAGACTGGCCTCAAAGTGAGTATGCTGGAAAAGAAGAGAGGCACTTGTTATGCATGTCACACAGATTGGCCAGCTTACTAGGCTTCAAGCCGTACATATTTTTTGAAGTGCAACAGTATCCCTTTTCAAGCTTATGGGCTAAGTCCCCATTTTTTGAAGTCTATGTAGTCAACTACTTCCCATTTTCTTACTATATTTTTGTAATTTATCAAATAACTATCCTGATCCCAAAAAACCATAAATTAATTAATACTCATCAATGAAATTGTCTAGCAAAAAAGGTTAACGGCAATAACATGGTAAAAATAATCTCATCAGTCAAATGAAGAAATATGGTATTTTAAGTAGAGAGCATTTAATGGAGCTGAGCCTGTTTTATTTATTCGTCTTCCATGCTCTTTGATTGTGTTTTTCCTTTGTTTTTTACTTAAGTGTTCTAAATTTTCCATTATTGAAGCACTGATATTATTTTGTGTTACTTTATTTATCTTGTCTCACAGTCACGTGTTAGTGAGGAACTTTCTTCCATGTGCATATATTACTTGTTTCATTAATGATGTATTTCCTGTCATCTTTCCAACATAGTCTCCTTTTTTATGAATTATATTCTCCTATTTGTTAATTTTCATGAGAATCAGAATATTCTCAAAATTTTGGTTTGACGTGAAATTTCCTGTATCTATACCTCTCAGTGACAACACCACTTGCAACAAACAAGTTATTTTTTGGACCATGCTATGGTGCCCAAATCTTTCATGGGCCCGACACCCCACCAATAGGGGGAGACCAAGTGTCAATTCGGTGAACCATTATGTGAAAAGTTATGGCAAAGTAGCAAAATCCTTATTTTTTTCCGTTAACAGCCTTTTTTTATCTATGAAGTGTGTACACTCTCACTATGGTGGCGTGTCCGTATCTAGTACTTGTCGATAAGGTGTTCTTCAATTAATGGTTGTAAGTCGTCACACACACATGCACTGATACACAGCGGGAAATTTTTTTAAAATCACTAATGTTAACTTTTTGCAGGAACTATGTTACAAATGCTATAGTATATTGTATTCATTCTTAACCTTGTCCCCGTGTTCAGCTTTGATATTGTTTAGTTTCTAATGCCCAATGATAGAAGAAATTACTTAAGATTTTTATGAGAACTGATGAGTTACAATATGCACGAGGATGAGAAACTGATTCTTAAAGATGAAACTTGACAAATTCGTTGTCTTGTCTTCTTCTTTTCCTGGCTTGATTAATTAACTGGTGGCTTGTTAGAGCTTTCTCAATATAGAGATTTTTGGTTTATGTTATTGTGACATGCAAGAGTTTTTAATATGGTTCTTGCGATATATATTATACTCTTTATGGTCTGAATATAATATGTTTCTCCATTTACTGATGTTGTCCTTTTTAGTCTCTCTCTGTCGTATATTTCTGCATAACGTGGGCTTCCTAATACTTCCGAAACCACTCCTGCAATCAGAAATTATATTTGCATATTAACAGTTTGGCAATGGTTCCCAGATGATAAATGAGATAAGTTGATAGAGACTTTTTGTTTCACCTTTTGCATTTTCTAATAAAGTTTTGATTGCTGTTTGCTATACAGGATAGTTCTTCTGGGATAACTAGCCCCTATTCAGCAGACAGACATAAGCAAAGGCCTGGAAAAAGAAAACCAGAACAAGATTTTGGTCATGAAATGTTTTCTTCATCCGGCAATCAATTTCATGAGATTGACAAGACTTTGCAATCTGATTCATTTGATGCTTCTACTCTGAAAACATCCTGCAAACCTCTTCAATGTGCCATACTTGTGCCTCGCTGTCTAGAAAACAAATCAACTAATCTAGGAACTGTGCCAAGCATTCATAGAAACAATAGGATATACTCTGAAAAAAGTTTCTCCGAGCATGAACCAAATGAACAGAGTCTTTTGTCTGCTGATATTAGGAATATGCCAAGTTCAGCAATACTGAACTCAGCTCAGGTCAAGGTCGAGCCTTCAAATCATTATGAGTTTATGAGAGTGGATGGAATTGCAGGTCACATGTCCTTTGATGTCACTGTTCCAGTAAAAAGTGAATTAGAATTACATGATGAACATGGAGATGAACTGGATCACATGATTCTGCAACATCGGATGAGATTGTTTTCGTCAAGAGAGGTTCCTCGTTTGGGTATTTATGGAAGTTCAGGAAGCCAAAGCAATTTTTTTCCTTCTGACTTGGATTGTAGATCAGTTGCATCAAAACCTGCAAAACCTTTGAAAGTCAACCGTCCACGGAAAAGGAAAAAAACTGCCACGTAAATTCTCTCTTTTCAAATTTACGCTTACATTATTACATTTAACAGAATTATGTACAAGAATAAAATACTGTACTGTTTATGGTGCTAATTGCAGAGAGTCAGTTGAAACAGCCATGGAGGAAGATGCTCCTGGACTCTTGCAGGTATTATACAGATTTAAGCTCTGCTGTGCTCTGAATTTTGGGCTGTTCATTGAAATCTTTCTCCTGGATAGGTGTTAATTGAAAAAGGTGTAACAATTGGTGAAATTAAGCTTTATGGCGAGTTGGAGAGCAATGATGCTTTGGATGATTCGTCCACTGAAGACAACTTTGCAGAGCTTGAAGACATTATCTCGAAGGTTGTGGCTATATCATAATTGACAAATTTATATTTTTCTGTGTGATTTATATTGCATCCGCTGTCTGCATGATGGCATCTTTACTGTATCAAGTAACTGATGAAATGGAATAATTGAATGAATGGGGGGACAAGATATTTGTTTTTGAGATACTTGATATAAAGCATTTTCCTCAAACATTATAGGGGCAAAAGTCTTGGGTTCAAACCTGATAGTTGGCTGACTCAATTATCCAATCTCGCTTACGGTGTTAATATGAAAACGCTTTGATTGAGTTATTACTCTTCCTTGCTGCCTGCTTTAATTTGCTGTTGGAGTACATCCTTTTGATTGAGGCATTGCACTTGTATGCAAACAGGATATGCTTTATCATGAATACTTTTTCTAAAATGTGAAAATTATTATGCTGTAGCTAGCATTAGAAGTTCTAACATATGTTTTTCCTGCTTTACACTGTTGCTGAAGGTTTAGCCCCCGTTTGACACCCATTAATTTCTCTTTCTTTTTCTCATTCTCATTCTTCATTTCAACCACAAATTTCCAAATAAAATAATATTACATACAAATCAAAAACTTTTCATGACTTTTTCACCGTACATTCTCACATCAATCACTATTCCAAAATTTCTATTCCCCTCAAAATGGGTTTCAAACAGGGGCTTAATTTGTTCATATATTACTCATTTATTATTATTTACTAGCATTAAACACGTGCAAGTGCATGGGATGTGACTATTAGGGAATAGAAAAAACTAGAAGGCTTTTTGTTGGCAAAGTAAAACTATTTTATTGAAATAAGAAAATTAGTTTTGTAATAAAATGTTAATTGTCTTAAGATATGATGCAGAATCTACAATATTGATGAAAAATACACTTCCATTCGCAAATGCCTTTTCTAATAATGCTTCTGCCATTATTTCATGATAAAAAGACCTAAAAACTTCTCTTCTTCTAAATATCGAAATGTTTGTAAATTTAAAGTTGAATCCTTTTAATAATTTTTCTTTTGACGTGTAAGACTTGATCTGTTTTATTTGCTCAGCTAATGGTATCTTCTGTTATATGTTTTCCTAATGCAGCAACGCTATTATATTCAGTAAGCGTGTTCATATATTTCAAGGAGGCACTTTCTTGGGCAATTTCATATCTTTCAAGCATCTCCCTCCATGTTGTGCTATCTGCACTTGATGACGTGGGGTCTGCATCACCTGCAGAGCTAAAATAGTTTTGAATTATATAAGCTTCTGTGATCTGCAAATATTTTTCCATTGCCTATCAACTAAAAGAAATATTCCTTCAAGGGTTTCCATTCCTTGCCGAATTTATATAATACTCCTTGTGCAGAAAAAAAGTCGATCATCATTGAAGAAGTTGGTCGCATCCTGTTTCTCATCTTTCTTTTCTTTTTCTTCTCAGTATAGGGGGAAAGTGATAAATTAAAAGAAAAATGTAACTGTTTCCTCATGGAAGAGCTAAAAGCATAGAATGAACTAATGGTTTTGGAAAATGCATAGAATAAATGAATGAATTTTGGAAAATATATAAAAACATTTATAATGATGTCACGCCAAGAATGTCTAGAATGTATGGATTTCAAGTGTTAAAACAGTATATATGATGATGCGTTGTGATGGGTGAGGCAAAGTACTTCTGATCACAAGAGCACATGATTTTCCAATCGTTACCATTAGTTGTAAGCCCTTGCAGCATGTTGTTACATTTCAGTGTACTCGTGACCCTTCAATAAAATCGTTATGGTGCAATATCTTTTGACGGGTCTTGAGCAATAAATGTATGATTTTATTTTGTGGGTACAGCTTTTCTCTCAGCGGCACACGTTGTTAAAGTTTGCTCCATTACGACATGCTAAGGGGGAGAGGGCTACTTATTGCTTGGCTTGTCTATTTTCACTTGTGGAGCAGGTATTAACTTCCCTTCAGATTATTGTTTATTATCCAGATAAAGACTAAATCTGTGTGCGCCATTTACTTGTATTCCTACATGAAATCATTTGCTTATGCCGTTCGATAATTTGATAATTTAACCCATCCCTTTTGTTCTCAGGCACGATATCTGCAGTTCCGAAAGTGGCCAGTTGAATGGGGGTGGTGCAGGGACCTCCAGTCATTTATTTTCGTGTTTGAAAGACATAACAGGTGTAATATTGTTTGCATTAATTATCTTCTATAATATTCAAATATATCCACGTGAGATGAAGAAGAAACTTGTTCTTTTCATGATTGTAGGATGGTGCTTGAACGTCCTGAATATGGTTATGCGACGTACTTCTTTGACTTGGTGGATTCCTTACCTATAGTTTGGCAGATCAAACGACTGGTGACTGCTATGAAGCTTACTAGCTGTGGCAGGGTTAACTTGATCGAGAACAAAGCATTGCTGGTAATAACTCTTCCCCAAATCTTTCGCCCAAGTGAAAGTGTAACACTATTTTACTTATGCATTACTGTTTGTTTTGCAGTAGTGTATTAATCAACTTGATGGTCTGCTTTCAACTCTTTGATATACAAGAACTATTTTGAAGAGTTGGATTTCCATGCTTTTCTTTGATTATCCATTCATGTATCGTTCCTTAATAGCACGTTTCTTGAGGAGGATTGGAGATAACTGGACAGTATTAAAGAACACAAAGAAGCAAAAATCTTTGTCCATTATCCTTTCTAGTCTTGCGCACCGAACTTGCTATATGTGGTTTGTCTGTTTTACTGGTTTTGTTATGGATATTAATGTTGAGAGAGAAAATATTGGACCTTGTAACAATATATCATTCTTCTGTGATTAGCCATCTTAGGATCATTTTTCAGATTTTCAAAATTCTTAATCAGTATGCCTCAATTATATACAGGTAGGAGAGGATTTAACTGAAGGAGAAGCTAAGGTGTTGATGAAATATGGTTGGGTACCAAATACTGGTCTTGGAACAATGCTAAATTATCGTGATAGAGTTGTTCATGACCACAAGAATGAAAAGGATAGCTCAGAATGGAGGTCAAAAATTGGAAAGCTGCTTATGGATGGTTATAATGGTGGCACAATAGTCTCTCGTATTCCGAGCAAGTTAATGGAATCCAACGTTGATCAGCTTCATGAAATCAAGCTAGAACTTAATTGAAGGTAGCTCGGCATTCCAATTTGCAAGTTTTTGCTGATAACAAATCAGCATGTAGTAGGGCTGTTGTCCAAAGCTGTTACACAGATTTTGGCTATTGCACCAATTATATTTTGATCTAGTAGTTAAGCTTATTTGTGAAAAATTTCCCTTCTTGTTCACTGTGTAAATATTTTTCTGTCCTTGAGGCGTCCAATTTGAAAATATGAATTGACATGTACAAGTACCATTTACATTAAGCATCTCTTGGATCATATTTCATAAATGTCTTGATTTGATGATTAAGCTGAATGCAAGATTGAAAAACAATAATGCTAGGAAACACTATGGGTGCTTACCATCTATATTGCATGGACACGCACACGATGCGGACATGACACCATACAATATGGATACACTGAAATGTGATTTTATTTATTTATTTATTTTTAAGTAGGACGGGACATGCTGGTTTATAATTTAATACTTCTATTTGTTTGGATAAAATCAATTTTTTAGTTTTGCTTTTTGATGATGAAATCATAGGTTATTTGCTTTTGTTAAAATAATTTGAGTTAAAATTATATATTAGGCTATAGTGTTGGTGTCAACTTGAAACGTGTCAGACATGTCACCGTAGTTAGAGTGCAATATAGCTTATTGTTAATATCAATGTAGTGGGCAACGAGTCTAGTTTTATGGTCCTCGTCTCTCTATCCCCTTGATTATCTCACCAATCAAGTTACGACTTACGACATATTACTATAATTTAGAAATTTCAAAATTTTAGTGGACAATTTTTTATGATGGATTATATTCCACTAAAATTTGACACTTAAAAATTACAATGAGACCTTGATGTATCAAAATTTGATTGGTGGGATTGCTAAGGAGACATGGATCTTAAGACATCAAATCTAGACTTGTGTGAATCCACGGATTCATTTTACAATGAATACTGGTGCTACATGGTGTTAGTCAAGCGAATTAAGCTACTCAAATAGGATTTTTTGATAGAAAAAGTCGACAGAGCTGACGTGATGAATTGTGATTCGCCTATTTTTCTTTTTCCATTTTTCCACGCTAAATGTTGACCGTCACCATTTCCTCGTCAAGATTTCCTCTTTTGAGTAGAGTAGCATGATTGTATCTGTAGTGTTTTAGGTGGGGTCACATCCAAAAAATGATTGGTGGCCAAGTCCACTTGACTTTTAGTCATCTAATAGGTGTGCCTCTAGAAAACGCGTATTTGTACGGGGAAAAATCTTTATCTACATAATTTTTTACCTAAAATTTTACATAATCGCCAAGGGCGCCCACCTATTGGGAAGGTGCCTGGGTCCACAGGCGCCCTCCCAATAGGGGGCCGCCACTTGACAATTAGATAAAACTTTAGGTAGATGATTTGGTACATGTATAAACGTTTCAATCGAATACTATACATTTGACAATTAAATTGGGTCCCTTAATATAGCAAAGAAATTTGTGCAAGTTTAGCAGGTGACATTAAAATGGATATGAAATACGAAATAAATTATTAAAATATGGATTAAAAATCTAATGACCCACTAGATGTCATTAAAATCTGCAAGCCTGCTAGTGCGCTCTTTAATTAATTGAAAAATGAGTAAAATTAAGGTAAAAGTCCCAAGTACAGGGAATTTTTGACAGAATTCATATAGATACTGTCGTGGCAACTTCTAATTCGTTTTTATTTTTTTCATCCTCCAATGAATCATCGCCATTTGTTGTCTGTCAAAATTATGTACTTGTAACATGATTGTTTTATTTTATTAGGTGGCTATTTGTAGATTATGGAACTTGTAAACGCATTAGTGACGTAGACCGACAAATCCACAAGGAATTAAAAGTTGACGTAAGTGACCCCCCCCCTTTTTTTTAAATATTGTTTTAAAAGATGAATTTTTTTGAGAATGTATGGTTAAAAAAAGGAAAAAATTTTAGATTTATACTTAAAATATTTTATTGTGTGAATGTGTTGAAAATGAGTACGTAAAATTTATTATTATTATTATGATTATTTTGAAAGCATAAGAGATAAACATGTAATCAATTTCATGTTTTGTTCGTGGCTCTTCAACTTCACTAGTTGACGCCAATAATAAGGTAATCAAATTAACTTGTTGCCAACCCCCAAGTCAAAATGTGCTCCAAGTCTTACACACGGCCACTATTGTGGAATCTATCTATATCCCATACTTTAACATATTCGGGATATTTTATTGTGTAATTTCGATGATGTTTGATAAGTTAAATGAGGATATACCTATCATTTAGAGTCACATAGACTGTGGTTGTAACCCCAATGGGGGTTAATATTATTATTCCAAAATTTAACCATTGTATAGTCCAACATACCAAGGGCTTGTTTGGGTCATATTAAAATATGATTTTAATTTAAGTCAAAGTCAAACAATCAATATTAACCATATCTTTCATGGGTCCCACATCTTTTCAACCAGACATTTCAAAAACTTCTATCACAATCCACTAAAAATCTGATTTTAATCAACGCCAAACACCCTCCTAATATGCAGCGATCCAACAATTATTTGGAGGATGAAAACCTTATTTAGATTGGACAAACAAAAACCTAAAAAAGAGTGTGAATGGAATCGTTCATAGGTTGAAAGACTTAAATAATGAAAAGTAGTCCATTTAGACGGCATCAAATTCACACTTCCACATGGGAAACTTGGTCATATCATATCATGCAAATTTTCTATAACCGCGTCTTGATTGTCACTCATGAAAAGTTTTAATCTAGAAAAATTGGAAATTAAGCATACTCAAAATAATTAATTAATGTGTCGTAAAGAGCGAGAAGTAGTGAGTACGGAAATATAGAAAAAAGAATTAAGTATTTTCCACGAGAAAAGATAAAGATGAAGCTCTTATGATAATTATATCGAGGGGAAGGCAAAAAATTATCTCACTTTTTCATGATACATAAGATCAGTTTGACTTATATTTCTCGTTCACAAAAAAATTATTTTGAGCAATTAATTATCTCTATCACATTTCGACTTGTTACAAATAAGAAACGACTTGATCATTTAGAAACTTCTACAACAACGTTTTTCACATAAAGTCAGAAGTAAACCTTAAACTAATGTGTATGTAATAATTAACATTTGTCATTCAATAGAAGAAACACGAGCAATTTGGCTATAATAATTTTCATTCCTTTAGGTTTTTTCTTATCTTCTAATGTTTGACTAAATTAAGTTTGGATAAGTTTGCTTTGCAAATACGATTGTCGGTCTCATTTAGAGCGTGTTCAGTAGAGATTAAAACATGATTAAAATTGAAAAAACTAGTCGTTATTGTTGACTTTTATTAGACGCGTGAGATCCAGTAACGGCTATATTTTCAATTTTAATTAGATTTTGAGCTATACCAAACACGGCCTTAGTGTGCACAAAAAATAATGTTCTACTACAAGTATAATGACAAGCATTGTTAATTTGTTATGTCATAATTATAATTATTATTGTAAAGCATTTGGTGTCTTCTACTTTTAGCTTTATTTTCCCATGCCATATTTAGCGTCATGCCCCCTTTTTGGTCGCCTTAGTGTATGTTTACATTTTTCAAATCTTACGGAATGTGTGGATAAAAAAAATAAGTCCTATAAAATATGTAGATAAAAATTATGTTTGATCACTTTATAAGCTTTACTAAACTTATTCTTAATAGATCAAAAATCATTTAATATCTTCGTACACGTCTTCTAGTTTTTGGAGTAACCATACTAAGGTAGGAATAATGACACGAGACAAAATTTAACATATCAAGTACTGAACAGTTTAGGTTGAAACCTTATATATTATTTAAGAATTTGTCGATGGAGTGAGTTGTCTAAAAAGAGTAAAATCTACACTTGCGTGGACCTCTTCTTGAGGCTTTTATTAGTGTTTCGGAATGTATTTTATTACAAGCGAAAACTACTTGACTCGAAAATACATTTTTTTCTATTTTCATCTTCAACGTTCGGGAATTCGACTCTTCACTTACAAACTTCCACGTGCATCTCAGAACTAGTTATTCTTCTTGTCTTCCGCATGTTTACCATCAATTTCGTCCTAAGAAACAATAACAAACCAAAAATCAACAAAAAATCATTCTGAAACACCAACAAAAGCCTCGAGAAGAGGTCAAGACTCAAGAGAGTGTAGATTTTTACACTTATTAAAGGCGCAATTTCCACCTTTGACCTATCAGTATTTTCTGGCTTTTAAGTGGTCGAGATATTACCTTGTTGTCAAGTCAACTTTGGAGGACTCCTATTTTATCAAATGTTTATCACGTTGTCACTCAAAATATCATACAATTTAAGGTTATCTCACAATTATGATGCATCGACACGAACACTGTGTGTCCGATACGATACGTGTCGNTATGATGCACCGACACGGACACGTGTGTCTGACACGATATGTGTCGATACGCCGACTCGCGATTTTTAAAAAAAGTACAGACGCGATACGTCATCGACACATTGATTAAATTCTTAAAAACTCTTCATTTATATAATATAAATTTAGTTTTATACTTGTTATTAATTTTTCTTATTGAAATATTTTAAACATGAGTACCATTTGTTACTTGCTAATAACTTTGAATTAATAATATATTATATTTCTAATATAAAAAAAAAATGATTACGGTAGAGTGTCCGAGAAGTGTCGGACACGAACACGCTACCCTAATGAAATGATACAAAGTCTCACAACAAGTAAAAAAAAAAAACAAAAAATTAATTAATTACATTTATCTCATTTTGTGCTTTTTATTCTTAGTAAATTAAGGTAGACACAAACACGCAGGGTCATACATTACGGAACTCCTATGCCAGACAGACAATTTGAAAATACTAAATTAATTTTTTATTTTATTTTAATTTGGGTTGACTGAACTTCTTATAAATATATGTGCAGGTATGTGTCTGTAAGTAGGGATTTCGGTGTTTTTCTCCAGTTTCTCTATTCTAATCTGTACCGTTCTCTCTTCATTTTGATTGATCACTTGATATAAATATAGAGTTAGAATTGAAAATGGGAAGACAACCATGCTGTGATAAAGTTGGACTAAAGAAGGGGCCATGGACTGTTGAGGAAGACGAAAAACTCATCAATTTCATTCTCACCAACGGCCAATGCTGCTGGAGAGCTCTCCCAAAACTTGCAGGTAATTTGTGTACGATCGGATCTTGAGGTTCCATCTTAAAAAAGTCACCTTGTTAAGAAGAGTAATTCAAACATTTATGTATCGCATATCTATTTCACTTTTAACATGCCCATCTGATGCTCGTTTGAGTTTAATGGGTTCGAGGATTTTGAGATCTATCTTAAAACGTTAATCTTGTTAAGAGGGTTTATCCAAATCTTTATATGTTGAATATTAATACGTACCTACATAGATAGATAAATAAAGAGAGTTTCTTCAGAGTCTGCCTTGATTTGGTATTGCGCTCTCACAGCCGGTACTGAAATAGCTCTTTACCCCTAAATGTTTAGTCAAATGAGAAAGAACCAACTATCATCGGAATTTTGTTTCATTGATATGGTTGATGGCATATTGCAGGACTATTGAGGTGTGGAAAGAGCTGCAGGCTGAGATGGACAAACTATCTTAGGCCAGACTTAAAGAGGGGACTTCTATCAGAACTTGAAGAGAAAATGGTCATTGATCTCCATGCTGAGCTTGGAAACAGGTTCGTCTTTCATGAACATACCAAACATATTCAAATTGATTTCGTTCCTCGTTATCTTCTCAACATGCAGCTGACTCAATAGCTTTTTACCTTAGTTTTTCCTTGGAATATATTTTTAAATATGTATGGATGGATGCAGATGGTCCAAAATTGCTTCACACCTCCCCGGAAGAACTGATAATGAGATCAAGAATCACTGGAACACCCACATCAAGAAAAAGCTAAAGAAAATGGGGATTGATCCTCTCACCCATAAGCCACTGCCTATGATCACCGAGGAAAAACCACCACAAAATCACCAAACAAGACAAGAATCACCACCAGAGGAGGAGGCCGCCGTCATGGCTGAGACCTCGTTGCAGTCAACAGTTACAGAAGCTAAACATGAAGACAAAATCCCATATGATAATTCAATGGAAGTGGACTATAACTTTTGCATTGATGAAGTCCCTATTGTTGAAACCCATGAAATTCTTGTTCCTTTAGTAAATTTATCAACTCCAACATCTTCTTCTACTTCGACTTCTTATGATGTTGAATCATCAAATATTCTTGAAGATTTTCATTTTTTACCAACTTTAGACTGGGAATATGATCATAGTAACATAATGAGTATCTGGGATTTCTTGACTAATGATGACGGTGAAAGAAATGCGAGTATTGAAGCTCTTGTAACGTGATCATCTTGTAAGTACTATTAGTTTTTGTGTGTGTTTATGGTGAATAAGAAATAAAGATTTCTATGATATCAAAGTGTGTACAAATGTTTAAAATTGTTAAGTATATTATTTATATTTATATTTAGATATCATATTGAATATTTATTTTCTAAATATTTACGTTATTAGAGAAAAAAATAATTATTTGTTTATATTTATATATTCATCTCAACCATGTTGTTGCCTTAAATTGTTTTTTTGTTTAATGAGTTGACAAGTAAAGATGTTGATATATGATGACATTAATAATTATTCAAGATACTCAGTGGGATGAGAACAACTTGATGTCCACTCTATGTAGAGCACCTCTATAAGGCTATCTACCACTATGAGTCTGTTTACTGCTATGAGGTCGTCGACCCCAATGAGGCCGTCTATCCCTATGAGGCGTCTACCCGCATGATGCGTCTACCAACATGAGGTGTCAATCCCCATGACGCGTCTATCATCATGAGGCCGTCAACCCCCGTGCCGCGTCTATCACCATGCGGCCGTCTGCCCTCATGAGGCGTCTACCACCATGCGACCGTCTACTCCCATGAGGTCGTCTTTCGTCGACTCCTATAAGGCCGTCGCCCCCCATGAGGCCGTCTACCCCCATGAGGCGTCTACCACCATGAGGCCGTCGACTCCCATGAGGTCGTTTATCCCTATGAGACCGTTGACCCCCATGAGGTCGTCTACCACTATAAGATGAGGCCATCGACCCCCATGAGGTCGTCTACCCCCATGAAACCTTCTACGTCCACACAGGCCGTCTTCTACTATGGGTCTAACGTCACACTCAATTCACATAAATGATAATGTGCTGGATAGGAATCGCCTAACGAAAAACGTAGGTACAACCAACCATTTGAGGAGTGGGGGTCATTCTACAACAACATGGGGGAAGTGGGGAAGCTTACGTGGGACACGTGGCACCAGCAACCGTCAAACGCACGCGTAGCAACATGTGCCTATAAATACCTCCAAGGTGAAAAATGTTTGTCTTCTTGAAACCCGAACTAAGTGATTTCGCATTATACTATCTTCTTACTCTTACAAATCGATTACTGATTCTCACGCCGGAGATACAACGGGGGAGAAAGCCCGACCTCTTTTTGCAGGTAGCAACCACTGACTGGAGCAATCGGACCACCTCACTCGATAAGGTAAACACGGAGGACAATCTCGCAAACATTTCAGATGTAAAACGTCAAAAATTTGAACATGTATTTTAAACTAATGTTAAATCATAACGGACATTTAAAATATTAATGTGATAAACAAGACAAAAGTTTATTATATATATATCTTCAACATCCGCCTCAATTCTCTCTACGAATCGTCTAAACTTATAAGAAATTAATATAACATAGATAAAAAAAAATCTGAAAATTGAAGACAAGTTCCTCAAAGAGAATGAGGAAAAAAAGGAAGTCAAGGGATATAGGTTGTAGGATAAACGTTAAAAGGGAGTTAGATCATTTTTAGTACGAAATGTCATATTTAATGAGTCTGAAATGTCTCGTAAGGGTTTGATCCTGTACAATTGAATGAAAATCAGCAAGGTGGAGTTAGATAGAATTAGTACACATCCTTTTCACTTCTAATGAGGTGGAGACTCAAATTCAACAACCTGAAGTAGAAGATATGGGA
>CAIGRF010193351.1:0-13761 GCA_903798235.1 Fraxinus ornus | reverse complement strand
TAAAATTTTTAAAAAAAAAAAAAAAAAAAAATTGATGATTACAAAAAAAAAAAAAAACATTTAGAGACGTTTATAAAATGTTGCAAAAACGAAGAACAAAAGAATTGGCAACGTTAAAACAATGTTGAAAAAACGCCGAACACAATTTATAAATTGATTTAAGACAACATTTATAAAATGTTGCAAAAGAGAAATGGAAACATTTAAAAAGCGTTGCCGTATAGTAACGGCAACGTTTAAAAAACGTTGTCGTAGAGTAACGGTGACATTTAAAAAACGCTGTTGATGAGTAACGGCGACATTTAAAAAGCGTTGCTATAGAGTAACGGCGACATTTAAAAAACGTTGCCGAAAGTTATTTGCAACGTTTAAGAAATCGATTTTTGTTGTTGTGATAACAAAATGATCGTTACAACATAGATGCACGTAATTATAGTAATCATATAATTAAATCAATCAATCATTATATATTATATATTCATACATATATTTTAGTTTGCTTATTTAGTAATGAATATTCCTAACTTTATTTTCACAAATAAAAAACACTTACAATGCGTTTGATTGGCTTTATTTTCATAGCAAATGTCATGTTTCACATAAATTCTTATTTTTGGGGTGTTCAATTGACAATTTTTTCCATGAAAAATATTTTTCAACTTTTAGTTATGTGATCACATTTTCCTCAAAATTAAAGATAAAATTTTCTTTAGCGAATGGTGTTTTTTATTTTCCAGGTAGTTCACTCTCTCTTTCTCTCTCACATCGATCCCCTCTCTTTTTCATCAACTCACCAATAAAAAATGAAGAAATATAATACTTTTTAGATTGAAAACTAAATCAATTAAACATATTTAATTAATAATTTTCACACAAATAAATTATATGCAATTCAATTGCCTAGAATTAAAAAATTAATTTTCTTTGGAATCATTATACACGTACCATAAAGAATACTTTCATAAACAAAAGAAACATAATATTTTCTTAAAATATAAGGATTTAAAATTAGTTTTAAGAAAAATACAATGAACATTACTAAAATCCTTAATTATATTATTTATTCTTCCTTTTTACCAACGCAAGCATAATCCACCTCAAACCACCTCGAACCCACATTTTTAGTTACCTATATATGTTTTGACATATACATGTAAGACATAAATCTCAATAAATGAGTAATAAGGAATTACATCTAATATTAAAATATGAAAAATCGTAACATATATATGAAAACACAAGAATTAAAATCTGAATTTCATGGCTATAATTCTCGTACATAGTGCTACTAAACTTCAGTCCTTTGAACTTACACATATAAGACCCTTATCATAATTATAACTTAGATTTTCGTATCATCATATTCATAACATAATTTCAGTAATTCAAATATTGAAAGAACAATTTGTACTACTGCACTTATCTTGGTAATTCGAAGGGATAACACGTACGAGGAGAATTTACCTTTCATTAATGAATATAAAGAAAGTTTCGGGGATATTACAATTCACCCCTCTTAAGATAATTTTTCGTCCTCGAAAATTATCTTAGATATCATTGTCAAATAGTTGGGGGCATTTTCGCATTTCATCCTTGCATTCTTAAGTTGCTTCTTCGATTTAATGATGTTGCCATAACATTTCAACCAACAATATTTCTTTGTTGTGAATCTTTTGTACCTTCTGAGATATACCGTAAAGTAGAATTCTTTTTAAGTCAAGCCCGTTGGATTTTTAAGGGTTGATGTTTTACTACTGACTCGGATTGGGGACGTATTTCTTGAGTGTAGATGCATGAAAGATGTCAAGAATTGCAAAAAGCTCTGGTGGCAAAGCCAAATGATAAGCCACATTCCCAACCCATTTCAATATCTTGAAAGGTCTTATGTACCTCGATCGAAGTTTTCCTTTCTTGCTAAATTGTAAGACACCTTTCATCGGTGTGACTTTTAAAAATACTCGATCACCAACAATAAATTCTAGTTCTTTATTACTTCTATCTGCACAATTTTTCTACCTGTCTTAGGTGGTCCTCATACTAGTTCGAATCTTTTCGATAGCTTGAACTGTTTGTACCACAATTATTGGTCCTAGTATTTTTGTTCACCAACTTCATCCCGGTCGGTTGGTGTCTGTACTTTCTACCATACAGAACTTTATAAGGTACCGGACTAATAAAGTCATCATATCTATTGTTGTAAGAGAACTCGATAAATGGTAAATGCTTTTCTCATTGTCCTCCAAACTCTAGGACACAAATTCTAAGCATATCCTCTAGTGTTTGAATAGTATGCTAAGACTGTCTATCTATTTGGGGGTGGAAAGATGTACTAAATTTTAGTTTAGTTCCCATTACCCGATGCAGAATTTTTCAAAAGTTCGATAAAAACCTTGGGTCTCTGTTTGATATGATTGAAACTGGAAGACCATGTAATCTTACCACTTCATTAACATATAGTTGTGCGAATTGATTCATAGAAAATGTCATCTAAACAGGCAAAAAGTGAGTTGATTTGGTCAATCTATCGATGATTACCCAAATAGCCTCATAACCTCTCACTGATTTCGAAAAATCGACGACAAAATCCATCAGTACATGCTTCCATTTCCATTACAAAATATCTAATGGTTGGAGTAACCCTGAAGGCAGTTGATGTTCGACTTTCACCTTTTGACATATTATACATTTTTCAACAACTCGACGACGTCCTTTTCATATTCTTCCACCAAAATATAAGTTTCAGGTCACGACACATCTTTGTACCTCCTAGGTATAGTGAGTAAAGAGTGGTGTGGGCTTCTCTAGGATCTAATTTCTCAATTCTTCGAAATTTGGTACACACAAACGTCCTTGATAATACAATATTTTATCCTCAGCAACAGTGAACCCTTTCCGCTTATCTGTATCAATCTTGGGTTTAATAAATTCGAATAGCTGATCACCATTTTGATGATTCTTAATTTGATCACTTGTACCAGTCGAATAGAGAGTGTTTTCATCCAAGCAACAGTGTTCGCCAGAGTTGTGATTATTTCGAGCCTTAATCTCTCAAATCCTTTCCATAAAGGTTCTTATGCTATTAACATTGCTACTTTGCGAGTTATCTTCCTACTCAAAGCATATGCTACTTTGTTTGCCTTGTTGGATGGTAATGGATATCACGATCATAATCCTTTACCGATTCTAGCTGTCTTCTCTACTTTATTTTCAACTCCTTTTGAGAGAAAATGTATTTCAAGCTCTTATGATCTGTACAAATTTGACATTTACTCTTGTATAGATAGTGCCTCCAAATCTTCAAGGCGTATGCTATCGTGGGGAGTTCTAAGTATGTGTGGATAATTTTGTTAATAAGGTTTCAACTGTCTCGATGCATAAGTAACTACTCTGCCTTGTTGTATCAAAACACATCCAATACCCTACTTAGATGCATCACTATAAATCATAAAACCTTATGATACTCCAGTATGGTTAGCACTTGTGCATTAATTAAACTCTTCTTTAATTCCTCAAAACTGCCTTCGCATTTCTCTGTCCATTCAAACTTTACACCCTTGTAAGTTAACTATGTAAATGGTCCTGATATTTTGGAGAACCCTTCAATAAACCTCATGTTGTACTCTGCTAAATCCAGAAAACTATGAATCTTATTTGTATTAGTTGGTCTCAACAGTTCGATATCACGTTTACTTTACTATGGTTTACCTCTATTCCATGTGCTTTGACCACATGTTCAAGAAACCCATTCCAACCAAAATTCACGTTTCTTGAATTTTGCAAAAAAATTTCCTTTACAGGATTCATAACACTATTCTCAAATATTTTGCGTGCTCTTATTACACTCTGAGAGTAGGTAAAGATGTCATCAATGAATACAATGACAAACTAGTCCAAGTATTTATCAAGAATGTAATTCGTCAAATCCAAATCAACTCCAAGGGCATTCGTTAAGCCAAACGACATAACTAAAAATCCATAGTGGCCATATCGAGTTCTAAAGGTTGTCTTTGAGATATCAATAGATTTGATCATCAACCGGTGATATCCCGACCTCAAGTCGATCTTTGAAAATACTCTATCCCCTCTTATTTGGTCAAACAAGTCTTCGATTCTAGGTAGGAGATACTTATTCTTAATGATGATTCTATTAAGTTCTCGATAGTTGATACACATCCTCATTGTCCCGTCCTTCTTCTTGACAAATAACATTGGTGCTCCCCATGGTGATATGTAGGGTCTGATGAATCGCTTTCCCAACAATTCCTCTAGCATTCAGTTCATCTAACTTCTTCGGTGCCATCCCGTAAGGAGCCTTAGAAATGGACACGAAATAAAAAATCAGATAAATCCTGAACTCCACTTCTCGTTCCGATGGCATTTCATTCAAATCATTGGAAATACTTCTGAAAACTCCAGTACTACCTTACCGTCACCCACAATTTTTCATCTACTTTAATTACTATTAACATCAAGAATCCATTACAACCTTCAAACTTTAAGAATTTATTAGCCACCAATGCCGAAATGATATAGTATATGTTTTTAGCTTAGTTACTAAAAGACGAAAGTTTTATCTCTCCAGGGTGCTTAAAAGACACTTCTCATTCAAAATATAGAATAGTTGCATGATTCTTAAAAAGCCAATCCATTTCTAAAATCACATCGAAGAGTACTGACGTGTATCATGCACTCGAATTTACATATGGTAATGTTCATCCATTACCAAAAACAAGTCATTTATGGATATTATTAGAAGGCCGTACAAATCCAGTCTAGTCTCACTTTCTCTCTACACCCTTGTATGTTCAAGACATATAAGTTTGCTTCTAAAGAATTATCATCAATCTCTATCTTAGTTGTCCTCACTATATGATATGCACTTAACACTTCTTTTGAGGGCATAACAACATCTAAAAGAGTACTTGTATGTTTACTAAGTGCATTGAGTTTGCTCACAAATTTAGGAGATACAAAAGAATGTGTGGAACCAGCATCAATCAAAGTATAAGTAGGAGTGCGAGATATAATGATTTTACACACTTAAGACATTGCGATCTTGGTCATCTTCCTACTCTATGATTGTATATACCCTAGCTTGGCCTCTAGGTGGATTCCTAAGATTCTGTCGCTGTTATTACTTCTTTCTCTTAAGGCATGCCTTTGCTATATGGCCAGTTTCAACACAATTAAAGCATACACTGATCCACGTGTGGCATACTTGAGCACGACACTTTTGGCACTTGTTACAAATTGGATACTGTCACTTGGGTCTCATTTATACTTCTTTATGATGTTCTGCTTTTCTTTTCCCTTATAATCCTCCCATTTGCATTTTTCTAGCTGTACATGCTAGTTGTCCACCCTACTGGTGTGATGCTTGAAATCTGTCAACCACATCTTTGCTAACACATCATCGTAGGTTCCCAATTGAAGTACTACCAAAGCTTACCTTAGGTTATCTCTCAGCCCATCTTCAAAACATCTCACATTTCTTTCCTCCGTGTCCATAAGGTTAGGGGCCTAATGTGATAATTATGTAAATTTCCTCTCATACTCAATTAGACATCGAGCCTTGAACTAAATTGAAGAACTCGCTCTCCTTCTAATTGTGAATACTTGTAGGACAGTACTTCCTCAGGAAATGTTCCATGAATTCGTTCCATGTCCATATTTGTCCGCAAGCCCTTGATCTTGAGGTTGAGTCCCACCAACGTATGACACATTTCTTAAGTATAAATGTTGTACATGTAACCTTTCTATTATTCGAACGGTCAA
This sequence comes from Fraxinus ornus, assembly GCA_903798235.1. Lineage (NCBI taxonomy): Eukaryota > Viridiplantae > Streptophyta > Magnoliopsida > Lamiales > Oleaceae > Fraxinus > Fraxinus ornus. The sequence goes on along the minus strand of CAIGRF010193351.1, from coordinate 7,986 downwards.
TGAGGTCAAAAATCATTTCTATTCCGACCAACCAATCATCTACTTCCAATAGGTCGATACCACCATCGAAGCTTGGGGTGCTATTTCCTGAAAAGTTCCACAATAATAGCAACAATGTTCCAATTGTCCTCTCTCGTTGCTAGTGCTTGAGGCTAAGGTGGCGACAATTATGGTGTCGGTTGTTGTGGTGGTGTTTGCTATGGCACCATCTATTGGATGAACGTGCTCATCATAGCTAGGAATTGTTGAGCAAACTATGGGTCAACGCCATTAGTTAGGGTTGTTGGGGTTGTTCACCATAGTTGTTTGTTATCCTACCTCGGAGTGTTATAAGCTTAATAAATAATATTACAATAAGTAAAGATTAAAATTTGCATATTTTATTGATTGAATCTTAATGATTTCATAAAGGTATGAAGGGCATTCTCCTGTCCAAGCAAAAAGAGAATCTACTAGATAAAAAATCACAAGGTATAACAAGCGTCCAAGCAAACATGGAAAGTCATATAGTAAAGCAACATAAAACTATAGTATAGTAGTTGCTCTTAGTGCTCTCATCCTGGTTAGGTTCTCGATCCTCTTAAGGATCTTCTTCCTCATTCTGGTTTTGGGCATATACTTTATTATGTTAACTTCATTTTCTAGCTCTAGGATTTCCTCGTGATCGTTCCCATCAGGCACCTTATAAAGCTGGCATCGATGGCAGTTTGGTCCATACCCCTTGAGCATTTCATTTACTTTATAGTTCTTGCTATTGATCATCCGCATCTTTGTGAGGCTGCTAATAAAGTGCTCGATAGATGTCTGCCGATCATACATTAAATCGAGTTGTTCAGTGAAGTCTCTCAATTATTCAATTAGGGTTATGAGGAGAGAGAGAAATGAATCATCCTTGTTAAACTCGTGTCCATTAATCAGTCGAGCCCACCGGCAAATGGATTCAATAGCATCCAAATGCTCCATGAGATTATGGCTTGTGTTCATGTATAAAACCAAAGGAGGTGCAAGAACCTTGACTGATTCTGTCTCATAATCCTCTCTCTTCTTGTCTGAGTTAGACCTCGGCCATCAATGAAAGCCATAGAAAGCTTAATTGGTATCACTATTCATATTTAGAATTATAAAGGAGGGAAACCTCTCAATTTTAAAGTTTATTGAAGTTTTCCTAAAATGGGAGTTTTTTAAAATGGAAAAAGTATTTATTTTGTTTATTATAGAAATTTTTTAAAATAGGAATTTCGAAAGATGGGGATATTTAAAATAAATATTTCTAAAGTCGAATATTTTTAAAAGTTTCTAAAAATGAGGTTTGGAATTCTTATTAAATTGGGTGTTTGAAATATTATTTTTCGTTTTATTGGCCTAAATAAAACTTGACTGAGTGACTCTCAGTGAGGAGGAGTCGCAAGTTGACCACTTAAATTTGAAGCTCTTCTTAGACAGTTTAGCTAATTTTTATAAAGCCCTTCAATTTTGCGAGTACTTGTCCAAAAAAACTCAAACAATAAGTAGGGAATCGAAGTATCTAGATGTGTAATTTTTCCTATTTAAAATATTATTTGATCAAGAAATCTACTAAGGTCGACTATTATCATAAATTGATATGTTCTTTAGCATACTCAATAGTCTAAAGTCACATAATATCATGAAATTATCACTTTCATAACTAATTTTTTTTCAAAGTTTAAACTTTCGTAAATCTACACTTTCAAAAAATAGGAAGTTTTCATAATTAAGTTCATACAAAGCGAAACTTGTACATAAGCACATTTTCATAATTAAACAATATTCTAATTGGTTTAAACATAATTTTGTACATATTTATTCACATAATCGTGCATGAATATGGTTAAATTTTATAAACCAAAACGCTCTAGACATAGTGAACGTGGTTAAATATAATCATTATCATATAATTATAACACTAAATAATGTAATTACATGTCTTTCAATCTGAATCGAGGGTGTCAAAGGTTGAAAATTGGCATCAAGTGGTGATGTAATAAGCCTTGAGTCTGAATTTTTTTTTTTTTTTGTTGGTCACTATTCACAGAAGTGAACAATATTTTTCTAGTGTTCATTGTGTGAATAATGGTTGCAATGTTTCTATTATGTAAAAAAAAATAAAAAAAATCAATATGTCAACCGTGAACGGTCACTATTCACCGTTGTGTGAATAGTTATGTTAACAGTGACTCGTACTGTTCACATGAACGATGATTTTCTTTAAAAAAAAAAATTCACTCTTAAAAAACGTAGACCTGCTCTAATACCATATTGTAACGACCTAATTTTTTTTTTTTTTAATCTTTGAGATCATTATAAATATTTTCAAAACGAAAGAAACATAATATTTTCTTAAAATGTAAGGATTTAAAGTTAGTTTTAAGAAAGATACAATAAGCATCACTAAAATCCTTAACTACATAGTTTATTCTATCTTTTTCACCAACGCAAGGACAATTCAACTTTGACGGTCTCGAACCCGCATTTTTAGTTAACTATAAAAGATTTTAACATATACATGTGAGAAATAAATCTCAATATGTGTTATAACGAATTGCATCTCATATTTAAATACGAAAAATCGTAACATACATATGGAGACACGGGAAATAAAATTCGAACTTTGTTATAATTTCTGTGAGCGCTTCCAAACTCCGATCTTTTTGAACTTACATGTATAGGACCCTTATCATAATCATAACTTTGATTTCCATATCATAAATTTTTATTATTCAAATATTGAAAGAACAATTCGTACTACTATACTTATCTTAGTAATTTGAAGGGATAACACGTGCGGGAGAGTTTAAACTGGTTGAAAGATTTCGTATGTTTTTCTGTGATGTGTGAGTGTATTAAGTGTTTGACATGGAAGAAGTGCGCATATATGGAAAATTAATAAATGAATAAATCTTCTAAATGTAACTTTCACTCATATGGAAGTTAATTTAAATTTATCTATAAATTCGTACTTAATCAAAGTAGAAACCAAGTTACTTTCATTAATCTAAATAACAATGATATATGACACGATATGAAGTATTGATCACAAAAATTAGAACACAAGAAACAAAAATTTAATTTGACAAAAGAATTGGAAATTTTATTCAACTATAATGGAAAAAAAAATTACAATAATATTGTGTTTCTATACAATTCTAATTTGCAGTAATAATCTTAACTTGTAAAGAAGAGTCTACTATATATAGAGGTACATGTCAAACCCTGACAATAGCCCTAAAGATAAAAACAAGATCAAGAATCGTGTGGCATAACAAAATATGGAAATTCTCATACAGGCCTAGCACTCGAGCGTCAACCGGGTATTAGGCGAGCAGGAGCCTCGACATCCAACCAGTTTCAATGAAAACTACTCTGGTATTGCACATCAAATTATTGCTGCAAATAAGTTTGAATTGAAACTTAGATTCATTATTATGGTGCAACAGAATCAGTTTGGAGAATCTCCATTAGAAGATTCCATTATTCATTTTGCTACTTTTTTGGAGATTTGTGACATTGTCAAGATGAATGGTGTTATTGAAGACTGCATTAGTTTTCCTTATCTTTGAGGGATATAGCAAATGGATGGCTCCAATCATTGCAATCTGGTACTATTACCACTTAGGATAGAATGGCTCAGAAATTCCTTATCAAATTCTTTTTTACCTTTGAAATCAAGCTAAAATTAGTGGAGTGAGATTGGGCAATTTAAACAAGCTGGTTTTTGACCATTCTGTGATGCGTGGGAGAGATTCAAGGATTACTTAGAAGATGCCTTAGCNGTTTTGTTGAATAAGGGTATATGAGGTAGTTTATAAATTATAATTTAAACTATTTATTTTAAACATGTTTTTTTAGTCAAATGCTAAAATCCCAAACTATATTATAAAAGAGACTATTTGACCCAATTACCACTTCTTTTTTACCTTTGAAATCAAGCTAAAAGTGGAGTGAGATTGGGCAATTTAAACAAGCTGGTTTTAGACCATTCTGTGATGCGTGGGAGAGATTCAAGGATTACTTAGAAGATGCCTTAGCATAGTTATCAAAATTGGATGTAGATTAAGATATTTTATAATGGATTGAATGGCCGACACAAATGATAGTTTATGTTGTTGCGGGTGGTACCTTGATGTCTAAGACTACAGAAGATTCTTATTCTTTGTTGGATGAAATGGTCACCAATAGTTATCAATAGCCACTGAGCGTTCAAGTGTAAAAAGGGTTGTTTAACAAGAATAAGTCACAATTGGACAACACTGAGACTGATATAAGCAACATGGGGCTATAATCTCTTGAGGTACAGATTGATTGGCTAGCTACCATGATAAATTTTCAACCGAATGGAAACTTTCCTAGTGATACAGAGATAAACCTAAAGGAGCGCTGCAAGGCTATCACCCTGAGAAGTGGTAAAGAGATTGAAGATATCAAGCCTAAAGAGTTCTTCATTTCTACACATGATTCAAATCAAGTAGAAGAAGAGCATGCCAAAAAACGAAAAATTGAAGCAGAGAAAACAAAAAAAGGTCCTAAGCCCAATTCAATTTCATTTCCAGACAATACACCAATTATAAAACTATATATCACTCCCATATCCACAGAGATTCTAGAAGAAGTTTGATGTACACATAGCTAAGTTCCCAGAAATTATCAAGAAGATTCATATAAACTTGCCTTTTGCAGATGCGTTGAAACAAATGCCAAATTATGCCAAATTTATGAAACTTGTAATGTCAAAGAAGAAGAAGTTAGAGGAGTATGAGACAATAAAGCTAACAGAAGAATGTAGTGACATTCTCTGGAAGAAGCTTCCTCAGAAGTTAAAGGATCCAGGTAGTTTACAATTCCTTGTACAATTGGCCGTTCTTCTTTTGATAAGGTACTATGTGATCCAGGGGCTAGCATCTATTTAATGCCTCTCTCTCTATATTCAAGAAATTGGATCTTGAAAAAGTAAAGTCAGCAACCATTACTTTGTAGTTTGCTAATAGATCTCTTATTTACGGAGGATCATTGAAGATGTATTGGTTAATGTTGATAAATTTATTTTTCCAACTGATTTTTGGTGTTAGACATGGAGGAAGATCAAAAGATTACATTAATTCTTGGCCAACCATTTTTAGCAACTAGTAGAGCACTTATTGATGTACAGGGAGGATATTTGACACTGCGGGTTAACGAAGAACGGGTCACGTACAATACACACCAAGTTATAAAATTTCCTGAAGACACTGGTACTTGTCATAGGATCGACTCTATAGATGTAGTGGTAAGTGAAGTGTATAAAGAAGATTTGTTTGAAGACTTTTAAAGCAGTGTATTGTGACTGGTGCTTCAAGAAAAGATATAGCTACTTGGATGCTACACAGGGAGCAAGAAATTAGTTAATTGTCTATTGGCTCCTGAAGCTTTGTTACTCAAAAATAATCTGAACTAGAAAGAAGCTATTCTGCAGTCTGTCAACACTATCGAATCCAAAGAGAATTCAAGTAATAAACCTGAGTTGAAGCCGCTTTCTGACATCTTCACTATGCCTTTTTGGAGGAAGATTCTACTGTAAAGAACCTAAATTTTGATATAAAAGCAACAAGTTCTAAACTTATTTTGCAACTTGATAAACTGGAGGAATTCCTCAATAATGCATATGAGAATGCTAACATCTACAAAGCACACACTAAGAAGTGACATAACAAGATGATATTGAGGAGAGAATTTAGTCCAGGAAAACAAATACTTTATAATTCCCGCTTGAAATTGTTCCCGGAAAAATTTAAATCATGATGGTCGACATCATTTACCATTCACAAAGTGTTTCCTTTTAGTCGGTGGAGTTGACAAGCAACTATGGATCTATATTTCGAGCAAATGGTGAATGGGTTAAGCATTACTACGGAGAATAAGGGCGAAATGTGGAAGAAATTCCTCTTGGAGATTCAAGCTAGAGCACATTGACAATGTCAAACTAATGACGTTAAAGAAGCACTTCTTGTGAGTCAACTCAATCTCTTTCCCACATTTTAATTATAGAGATATTAGTTTTTTTTTTTTCATTTTTTCTTAAAATTTTTGTTAATTTTTTGTAGGTCAATGCTCAAGTTCGGGGGTGAAAACAAAATCAAGATGGAGATTTGAAGTCAATTCAATTGTAAAAAGGATTTTGATCGAACTTCTGTGCCTAGGCGCCATGTAAATAACGCCTTTATGCTCCCAAAGGCCACTTTTGGTGATTTTCAACCGAGATGCAGCGCTGTAACACCCCATGCAGACCTAAGTATCAAGGGCCCCAGCTTTACTTAAACCCATTGACCCTATCACAATCGCAGTTAGCCCAACTTCGGCCGCACATTGTAAATATTAGTTCAAGTTTGAGTTGTAATTTCCTTTCATTGTAATTGTTTATTTCAATTGTAAAATATAACGTTTAATATGATTCCTCGTCATTTAAACGTCTACTCATATCACTTAAGTTTTTGTTCCGAATACTATTATATTGGGTATTAGTCTTTCAAACATCTTTCAAACTTTATAGTGTTCGCCTCCTGCACTAGTCGTTGTAATTTTTTGCTTTCATCAATTGTGATTTCTAGTTTTCAAGCAATCAATGATCAATTTACATTATATGTATTTCAATTTTATGTTGGAAGGTAGTCTAGGGAAGCAGACTACTGCCGCACGGTATCATTTTCTGTGCTAAGAAGAAAGGCAACCAGTGAAACTAGGTTTGGAAAATTTTCACCCCAAAATAGAGCACCTTGGCTCTATGAATCCAATGATACACAAAAAAGTCCACGTTCGAAAAAATTTCAGCTGAAATAAATTGCCTAGGCATCAATCCCTTTTTTCTTGAAAAGGCTCTAAGCCCTCCTCCACTTCACCACCGTATCACCGTGAAGCCAACAACAATGAAGAAAATTAATATCTTCGCTCGGAGAAGTCCTTTACCTTTATCTTTTCTTTCACATTGAAAATAATATTTAGTCCATGTTTGGTACACATTAAAATTTTCATTTTCATTCTTCTACTCATGTTCAACCACACATTCTACAATCTCATCACATCAATAACTTTTCCTTTTTTTTCAACCACACATTCTTCATGGGTTAATTACCTCAATAGTCACTGAACTTTACCTAAAGTTTCCACCAGGTCGCTGAACTTTAAAAACTACCATCACTAAACTTTAAAAATCACCACATTCGTCACTGAGCTTTGAAAAAAAATTCCCAAATGGTCACTGAACTTAGTGACCATCTGGGAAACTTTTTGCAAAGTTCAGTGACCCCGTAGAAATCTTTTGCAAAGTTCAGTGACGAATGAGGTGATTTTTAAAGTTCAGTGATGGATGGAGTTGCAGTTTCTAAAGTTCAATTACTAACTACGTAGTTTTTAAAGTTTAATGACCTGGTGGAAACTTTCGATAAAGTTCAGTGACTATTTGGGTAATTAACACCATTCTCCATCAATCTACTATTTCAAAATACATTCTTTCAAAACAATGTAGTTCAAACACACCCTTAGTTTAACTTAGGGGTGGAGACATTAAATTTCTTTGTTGCATTGTGTGATTTGTGAATTTGTTTATTGCTCGTGTGATTGTTGTGATTTATAAAAATAAAATAAATCAAATTTTAGTTGTTTTCTTGTGTGAGTTAAATAAACTTATCAGTCATAATGCACATACTTGAAACTATGTGTTAGTTTATGAATTGTGAATAAGTTATGTGTTTAATTGAATTTTTTCTTATCCATGTAGAATGTGACACTACTTATCTATGCGAATTATGTTTAGCGTTGTACATTAATAAGTTGATTCATATGAATTATAGGTTAAATTAGTAGACTTAGATGCTCGACCCATGAACTATTTCATTATATGTTGACCCCAAAAAATGATGCCAACAGATGTCGGGCCCACTCCGCCACATTAAGCGTTGATCTGACGCGTTTCTACCGGATTGTGGACGGTAGTCAAAT
>CAIGRF010193335.1:6030-19559 GCA_903798235.1 Fraxinus ornus | reverse complement strand
TGAAACTAGATTAATTTAAAATTTCATAGCATTTAATAGTCTCCGTGGGACGATATTCGATTTTTTTTTAAAAAAAATCTACTTTATTATTTGTCACGATCCGTACACTTGCGAAATTTCGCGAACAGTGGAATGTGATACAGGTGTGAGTCGAGTAGCAGTGGCTCGCACGAGTTAGTTCATAAGCTTACATGAATGCTCTTACAGCCATATAGAGTTGATTGTACCATGCATGATGTAGGGTGTCATCGAATCCCAATCTTGAATTCAAAGTTCAATTTTTCTTCAAGTTCGAGTCTATAAATAATGAATCTTTGAAAACCAAATATCATTGCATTTCACTTTCAACATTTTCTATAATCTCTCTAATATATCGCTTTAAGCTATTTAGCAGTATACTTTTGCTCTACCACTCTCTTAATTTTGTAATTCGTACGAAGTTATTTTTTTTCAATATTTTTTATTTTCGTTTGGGTAGGTTGTTTGAATATATTTCCTATAATAAGCGTTTACAATCAATTATACAATCCGGTCCTCATATATTAGAAAGTAATTTTAGGTAAATTGGGGAATGCAAAATCGAAAATATGGAGGCGTAAAAGTCGATTTCATCATAATGTTCCCCATATTCTTAAAATAGTACTTTTGAAATTCAATTTAACTACATAGATTTAAGGTTTTTCGCGTTCTAAATGTATGAAACCAATATACTTGGAGCACCGACATAGATGAGACATTAGCCGATCCTCACTTCTTTAATATGCTTCGATGGTGGAATGCACAATTGTATCAATATCCAATGTTGTCCAGGATTTGTTAACAGCACCCGCGATTTTATTAGTACTTAAATAGACATAAGGTCTATAATGAGAGACCATATATTAGGTCGAGATGCATTACGAGACCTAAACAATATTACAACCTTCATAAAGTCACAAGTTTGTAAGCACCAATGACTTCAAGAAGATGAAGGTGACCTTCATAAAATTGTAATTAATTATGTTTGATTGGTATAATTTTCCATGAAAAATGTTGAAAGTTCGATATCCGTTTGACTTTGTTTTTTTATGAAAATTATCCATTAAAGTGATAATGTTTTCTACCATTGGGTCTAGAATTTGTTCTAATTGCCAAAAAAAAAAAATGAAAAAAATTAACCATACCGAATACCATTCGTTTGACTTTGTTTTGCATGAAAATTGTCATAAATGTGATTTTTTTTACCATTATGTCTAGAATTTTTTTCAATTACCAAAAAGAAAAAAAATTAGAAAATATTTACCAACCAAAACATCAAGAATTTATTTTCCTAAAAAATGTGTAATATTTGGAAAGTTGGAAAACATTTTTCCTGAAAAATTTTGTCTATCAAACACTACAAAAGTTGAAAAATTCATGAAAAATGTGTAGTATCAAACGGAGCCTTAGTTAAACCACTAAAATCATGATTTAATGGAGGAGTGGGAGCTGAAGCACTTGCTAGTGTGTTTGAGCAGCAACCGTTCTTGTCGAAGTTATTAGTGTCTAACAATATACTATAATTAATTTGAAATTCGATTGATATATGGAGGAAAGTAGAAAGAGGTAGGAATGAATAAAATTATATTTTATTATTCGAATAATAAAAGAATTTAATAATAATGAAAGGGTAATTATATTCCTACAAATTTTGTTAATTACACCCAATTTTAAGCATTTTTTTTTTTGTTGTGATGTATTTATTGAAAATATATTTTAATTTTGGTGTGCTTATAATATAATGTAATAAGTAGATTTTGTGGTGGTAATATAATTACACATAATAAAACTCGAGATTGCACAATAAAAGAACTAATCACTAATATGGAAACAAGAATTGTATTGTGGAATATTAGAATTCTAAATTTAGAATGTAAAGAGAATTGTGGTACGGGGAAAAAAATATGAAGTGGCGATGAGGTATTTATAGGAATAAGAATTGTTTAAAACAATAAAAAATGCTCCCCAGCTCAATGGTCAAATTTTGGTGGCCAAGAGTCAAGCAGGCTCGTGAAAATTTTTCTTGATTGGTTCTATCTTTTGCTAGTCCTTATATGAGTTAAGTCAAGTTGAATCAAGCCGGCTCACACTCGGCTCACCTCACATGTGGTGGGGCCAAAGGCAGCTGCTTGGTCCGATCCATTTAACATACTAGGTGCAGCTCATACAATTGCAAGGGCGACGATTATCCAATTTGAGAAAGTATTTAGCTTGTCCAATGTTCTAAAAGACGCACCTTGACATAATGCGAAACCAAAATGCCAATCCACTTATCAAATGTTCTAAAAGGTGCACATTGGCATGATACGAGGCCAAAACTGGCTTGACGTCTTATTTAGTGGTCAACAACAATTGTTGACCGCTAATGCGCGTGCCTTGGCTTGCATTAGCATTATTATTATTTTTTTTTTTTACAATTCTTTGAAATTAAAAATTATTAAATACTAATTTTTCATGTTTGGTACATACACAAAGAAACAGAATGGACTTGACACTTTCAGAATGAACAATATTGTCTATGTCCAATTTAATGCAAGGTTGACAAACAAGCGGAGGAGGAGAGGCAAAATAGAGATTCTATTAGCAAGTGATGCAATTAATGTACAATTTTGGATTGTAGAAGGTTATGATGATGAGGAGTATGGTGGAGTGGAAAATAATATCTTAATACCTTCTAGAGGTATTAGAAATATTCAGAATGAAATAAAGGAGCCCGATGAAGAGGATTTTATATCAGAAGACATGAGGGACAAATTAGATGAAAAAGATGTTATTGAATTGGAGTTCGATGAGGAGTTAGATAAGATTTAAGTTCCTATAATATTTACTTACTATTTTATATTTAAATTTGAAACTTTTGAAAAAATGTATAAAATTCTTATAAATTTGTTTTAAATGTTTAATAAGTATTATTTTTATTTGATTAAAAATTAATATAATATTAAAATAAGAAAACACCTTTTTACGTTTTTTTACGCATATGCCTCGCCTACACTCGCATAGCCCATAACTTAGCCTCCATGCATTGTCATGCATTACGCTTTTTATAACACTGAACTTGTCCATCCCATTATACCATTATAATGGTATAAATTGTTTTCTTCTGCTTTCTAAAAGAAAATATTACATTCATATAATAAAATAGATAAAGCATGTTTGGGAAATGAGGTGAAACTATGCAGTTCTTGTAAATTCTAAGAAATGTACAAACAAAAGTACTTTTAAGTTATAAGCATGAACCAAACATTGCCTAATATAAGACTGGGGGACAATATAAAATAAAAGTAATTTAAAATATCACTATGTGATCCAGAGTCAAGTAATGTATTGTAGAGATTATAATGTGGTGGGTCGGGACAACCGCTCCCGCCGAGTCGGGTAATTTCCTGTCCCGTTATTCATTTAAGGCGGGATAGGGACAAGGCCTTTGCATCATTTCCTACCCGTTTATTTTTATTTCTTTATTTTTTAACTCGTTTCATTGTCCCTATTCATTAATGTGAGACAATAATATATATTTTTAATTTATTTATTTATTTTTTAAAATTAAATTATTTAAATATATTTGGTTTGTTAGATAATCTTAGTCGTCATTTTTATTAAAAATCGAAAATTTTCATTTAAAATATCCAAATATTAAGCAGTAATCATCGGGTTTGACGAAATTTTTGCCATCCCGACGGTACGCCACATTCCTACTAATGCATAAAAATGTGCGCACATCTCTGTTCCTTCGAGCAGTGGAATGGCAATAGACACATACAGTGACTTCATTACACCGAAAAAAGGGCTAAATAAAGTGCAAAATTCAGCCCTGCAACAAAAAAGTCATGTCTAAGAAGAGACGGAGAGTTCCGGAGGTACTATGGCGACTATTCCACGACCGAGCTTGTACACTGGCGGAGACTATCTTGTCATTGATACCACCAACTCCGGCAACGGCAGCAGGGTGCAGGTGTAAGGGGCGGCGGTGCCTCAGTTGCAGCGGCGATGACGCTATGTCCTTTCTCCTCAGATCTAACGACCCACCTGACTACCGCAAGCTCCTCACTAAATCTTTCGTCGTTGTTTCAGAAAATGCCCCTCCCATGCCTATCTTAGATCCTCAATGCCGCTGGTCGCAGCTTGAGGTCTCCCCTCTCTATGTATATAGTTACAAGAGAGTTTTAAATATGTTATATGTATTTGTGAAAATGTATGTATGTATGTATGTATGTATGCATGAATGTATTTCTGTGCATTTGTAGGTTTGGCGGGTAAACAAGAGAGGTCTCTTGCATTTTATTCTTTTAGGCCGGAGAATTGCAGGAGTGTTTTAAGCGTTTTATTCACCAGACATTGATCTGTTCGGTCTTATAAACGTCACTGGCAGATGATCATTGCATTACTGGTTTGCCAAACATCGGGTTAACACTTACGTGCAGAGATTAAAAAAACGATATGAATAACTCGTATGCCGTACTATTGATTAATAGAAAATTAACTTAGGAACTGAAGTGCAAATCATTAATTTCTAGAGCCTTAAAGATTGGGAAGAACTGCAATTGAACGATAATAGTCTGTAGAGCCTAAAACATTTCAGAACTACAAGTCTGCAATTGACCAATGGTAGCAATTCATAGTTTGTTTTTTATGTTGGCTTGTATTAATCGTTTTTGTTTCTAAATTACTATTCCCCTTAGCAGTGATTGCAAGAGGTCAAGAATTCAACCAGATGTTCCATATTCACTTTTGAAAAACTGAATTACATTTTAGCAATATGAGCAAAGTTCTTTTTTATTTTTTTCAGTGTTACGTGTTATATTCTACTGGAATCATAGTACTCCATGCTGTTTTTGAGAGCTCGAGGGCATTTTAGCATATTGGCAATCTTCAATATTCCATTTGAGTTATTTTTTATATCATTCACTGTCTCCAAATATGATATGGTCCTTTCTGTAATTTCAGATCGTTACAAGAACAATCGAAATGATATCATATGAACAGACCTCTTCCAAGAATATAATCTGCTGTAGTTACGATAAAGTGAGTGTTTTTAACTTTTGTTTACTTCATTTGTCTTCATTCGGGGTTGTTCTAGTTTTATCGCAAGAGATCTTTTTTTAGTTTGAGCTGCATATTACTTTCGTAATTTAGTCATTATTATTTCTCTTTCTTGATGTAAAATTTTGACAGTTTCTGCAATTTTTGTGTCTATAAGATGAGTTGATCACCATTGAAGTTTCTCTATGTTGTGCTTGTGTCTGACAGCACAACCGCTCAAGTTCTGTTGTTGATATTTTAACGTCCTCAGCATGGAGTCACCTCCTAAGGAGAGTAAGTAAATAGACGTGTTATATGTGCTTGGTTTATAAGTTATTTTTCAAAAATGTTGTATGTGATTGAGTGCCAATTTCCAATTTTCCAGGTTGGGGATACTCTCATGGTGTATTTACTAAAATATACTTCAGTCTTTTTGCCCCTTCCCAGAAAGAAGCACCATCAGGTAGCAGGTTTTCCTATCAGTGATTTGTGCCTTAACTTCTCAAGGCACATGCCTGACTCTGAAATCCAGCACGATTCACTTGATCATAATGGTAAATTGAGTTTTTGATTGGTTATTTTAAGAATTTATACATGGTGAATCTGATTTTCAAACTTTCCCATTTAACATCAGGTGTGTGAGTACATAGTAGTGGTATATATTGAAGCAGAGTTTGAAGACTGTTTATATTCAGTATACAATAATTATATATATATATAAGCTAGCACTATGCTGCTACGAGATGAAATTGAAATGCGGTCCTGCATTAGTACCATTTATTCATTTTCTTGGGTAACTCATTTCATGAAATTGAAATCTTTATTAGGGAAGTATGGTGATTTTTGTGTAGTGCTTTGGGTACTGATGCAAAATGCATCAATTTGTTTGAAAAATAACAAGAAATAAATCAATAAACTACAAAGAAGAAGAAGAAGACACAGAATTTATCCTGGTTCAGATCACAATTTATGATCCTACATCCAGACTGGATGATGCTCTTCACTAGAATCAGAAAACAGAGTACAAAGGAGATGAATTGCAACTTGAACCAGAAGAAAACAGAAGTTTATAAGGTTACAATTCTATATATATAGGAATTTTCCTTAACTTCTTTCTCTGACCTGATTCCTCTTTTTCTCAGACTCATACCAAACCGTGTTGCACCACTTCCTTCAATTTTGGTCATGATCTAAAACAAACCCATTTATTTGCCTCCACGTGTTTCCAATAAGAACTCCACCAAATTCTAGTTTCCAGCTCTATATTACACCTGGCAAAGCCAAATAAAGACAGCACTGCAGAAACTTAATCCCAAGTTTCTCTAATTGATTCAAGTTGAATCAAAATCTACAGCTACTGATAAAGCAGTTCACCGTTTCAACAGGTTCTCTCGCAACCATAAGTGTAGGCATGAATTGCGTTCGATGTTCTTCACGCATGTTTTGGCTCAAAGATCACTTCCCTCTTGCAGCTACCATTTTACCCTATGAAACCATGGGAAAAAATCCAAAATATAATGATTAATCGATATGTTGCAATTGTATTGAACTGGTGCCTCTTTATCAACAAATCATATGCAGCGTCACCAATTCGCTTTGAAGCACATCGTCCACAAAATAAATGAAACATGAGTCTGTCCTTACTACCCAATTGTATAATCATCATCAGCAAAATGACATTCCATTCTCTATCGACCGTCACCTCAGCCATGTAATCCTGAAAACCAGTAGCGGCCTCCAAACCAATATCGACTCCTTCCTCCCTTTCCTTTATACTACACCAAATTCTACAATTTGGCAACAACAATACACAATTTCAAGATTGCCCTTCTTCATTGAGTCTCATTCCCAATCTTGTACACATCAGTGGCAGAGCAAAATATTCTATTAAATTTGTTATATTCTCAAAAGAAATTATCAAACACCAAAGCCATGGGATTTTTCACACCGCAAAGATTATTAATCGACCTCACATAACCTTTTTCTACAAACTCACAACAAAGCTATCTGTATAAATTAGATTCAACAGGTGACTTGCAATCACAAAACTGCTCCCAGGTTTGAAAATTGACACCACCAAAGAGCCCAAAAGAGCGTCAAATATGGAGACATCAAAGGGCATGCAACTGCAATTGGAATCGCCACCATCGGAGAATAAGCGTAATTTTCTCAATCACCAAGTGTGGTTGAATCGATTTGGGGAAGGGTGTTGCGTGAAATCAATCTAGGGCGTTTTTCGAGTTGGAATTGGGGATAAATGGTTTCATGGATTACGAATTGGAGGAGAAATATCGTGTTTTACGGGCAGAAATCGCGTCCAATATGGCGTTATTCACGCCGTCGTCTGCCAATTCAGCCGTCGTCCAACCACGTCAGACGGTTTCAAACGGCGGAGATGGTGGGTGATGGATGGAGGTGTCGTCAGAAAGTTCAGTCACTGTTGAGAAGCAAGATAAAGTTGAGTGACCACAACGTGACAAAGTAATAAGTTCAGTGACTAACCAAACTTTTTACTCGTTTCAAGGTTGGTAACGCTGAGGTACCCATCTGGTCTTACTATAACATGTCTGGACATACAATGGAAAAATGTTACAAGCTCCATGGCTACCCGCCTGGACATTTCAAATCTCAAGGATCAAATGCCTTTACTGCTCAAGTTGCTCCAATTGCACCTGACCAAGAGGATCTCAGTGATAGTTGAGTAGGTCTTACTATAGCCTATTACCAGCAATTAATGGCTTTACTTCAACCACGAGAGTCCCCCACCTTTGCTCAGCCCTCTGCTAACTAGATTCAATCCAACATTCCCCCTAAGTCGACTTCTCACATTTCTAGTATTTCCATATGTTTATCCACTTGCACACAACCTTCTTTGTTCCCACTAGATATTCCCTGGATAATTGATATCGGTGCAACTAACCATATGGTCTGTTGTACCTCTTTTTTTACTACCATCACTGCCACTATTTCTCACTCTATTAAGTTACCTAATGGTGCCAATGTACCTGTTACACACACATGCACAATTCACTTAACACCCTCACTTCATCTCACGGAAGTCTTGTGGGTTCCTTCTTTTAGTTTTAATTTAATTTCAGCCAAGAAGTTAGCTTCCAATCTCACTTGTTGTCTAGTGTTTTTCTTTGATTTTTGCCTTATTCAGGACCTTTTATCTTGGACAACGATTGGGAAGGGTGAAGTGAAGAATGGTTTAGATTACCTGCTCAACACTGATGTCTATCCATCTACCTTGGTGGCCACACTTCCTCATTTTTTCCTAGTCAAGAAATCTGTCACGGCTTTTGTTTTACATACTGAAAATGTTAGTGACATATGGCATTGTCGCCTTGGTCATCTTTCTTTTCCTGTTTTAAATATGATTACAGATCCTATTGTAAAGCGAAGTATTTCAACTTCTAATACAAAGCCTTGTTACATTTGTCCATTGGCAAAATTTCATTGACTTCCTTTTCCTCATAGCAAACATAAGACATCAACACCTTTTGAAATTGTGCACTTTGATATTTGGGGACCTTGTTATTTCCCTGCTTATGATGGATCCAAGTATTTTTTAACATTAGTTGATGACTGCACTCGGAGTACATGGCTATATCTCCTCCCTAACAAAGCTACAACCTGAACCAGTATTGAATCCTTTGCCAATATGATTGAAAATCAATTCAACCTTAAAATCAAAATTTTAAGAAGTGATAATGGAGGAGAATTTCAAATGAGAGAGTTCTTTCACCACAAAGGGATCATACACCAAACAAGTTGTGTTGCCACTCCACAACAAAATGGAGTTGTGGAGATGAAGCATCAATACTTGCTCAATATAGCTTAGGCTTTAAAATTTCATGCTGATCTCCTAGTTGAATATTGGAATGATTGTGTTTTGACAGCTACTTGCCTCGTCAATCGGACCCCTAGTCCCATTCTTCAAAACAAAACACCTTTTGAACTCTTATTTAAATCCCCACCCACTTATGATCATTTAAGAGTGTTTGGCTCTCTTCGTTTTGCAGCCACCCTATCACAAGTTAGAAAAAAATTTGATGCCGGAGGTTCCATGTGCTTTTTTCTTGGATATCCTTTTGGTACTCAAGGATATAAATTACTTGATCTTGAGTCCAAGACCACCTTTGTCTCTCGGGATGTGCTCTTCCATGAGTCCATCTTTCCATTTCAATCTTTGCCTCATCCCTCATCCACTCCTCCAAACCCCACTCTTGTCTTCACACAACCCTTGCCTGACTCACTTGATTTCCGTACAGCCTCTTCCCCTCCCCAACATGTAACTCCATAACCATCCCATTCATTTGAGATCCGAGCTCCGATTTGATCTTTCTGATTACGATTCGGGTTCACAAATTCGTAGGTTCCATTTTCAGAATCACGTACGAATCACATTATCTTTATTCACAATTTCGCAAATTCCGACACTGTTAATTTCATCGTTTAGACGATGCATGCTCGATTTCGATTTCTATAGTAATTGGATTTATTGATGGCGTTTTATTTCATTTTTATTATTAATATAGCTGAATTTGCGATTGTTTATGATGTGGGAATGTTGATCGATTTTGCCGAATGTATCTTTCTGTAGGTTGGATAGATGTGAGTGACGTGATATTCAAGTACTGCATCGAGCTGATTGATTGAAAAATATGGCGTGGTTTAGTGGGAAAGTCTCTTTAGGGAATTTCCCTGATTTTGCTGGGGCTGTGAATAAACTCAGCGAGAGCGTTAAGAACATCGAGAAGAATTTTGATACGGCGCTTGGTCTAGAAGAGAAATCCGACGCCACCAGTAGTACAGCTGAAGGTACATATTATGTTCTTCGCGATCTTTAGAATTCTTTGTGAATTTTCAGACATTGTAATAAGCATTCTTGTGTATATTATTGATTTATTTCTGATTCTTAAGCTTGATGGAAATAGAAATCCAATAACTTTAAAACTCAAAAATTATCTGACCATCGAAATTTGCTGCTATACATGTTATGCGGTTAATAAATTCTGTGCATATAATATTCAGGATGTTTAAATAGTTAACCTTATTCTAATTCTGCCAAAGAAATTCTTCAAGGCTTAAAGTGCTCCCTTTCGTGGTTATGAACCTCCTTACTTGCATAATGAACTGGCTGAGTAACAAAATTTTATACCAGGAACACAAATTTGTACATATAAATGGTTTTAAAATTTCTTACTTGGTCAAAAGTTTCCAGTGTAAAGCACCTAGAGTAATTGTTGCAAGAAGGTTCAATAAGATGATTATGGATTATTGCCTACTTCCAAACATTAATGGTTTCTTATCATCAGGATCGTGGCCATCAGCTACGGACCGGAAAGCACTGTTTGATCCAATCATGGGATTTATGGGGAATAAAGATGAGGACGATACTGTTGAATCATTGGAACAGTCTAGTTCCTCAAAGCCTGCATCTCCTTTTATGGAAGACAAATCTAGTTCCTCAAAGCCTGCATCTCCTGTTAAGGAAGAAGAATCCAGTGTCTCAAAGCCTTTGTCTTCTGTCATGGAAAAAGAAGATATTGACAATGATAGTTCTGCTAATACTACAACTGATAAAAATCCTCCTGCTGATGAACCTAATGAAGAAACAAAAATGGTTGATGTACTGCCAGAACCTGCTGAGAAACCGAAAGATGTCAGTGGGAAGCAAAAATATGCTGCTGCAGAAGAAAACAGTGAAGGTGATGCGGATTCACTACCAGTGCCTGTTAAATTATCTGAACAAAATGTTGAGCTCGTTGAACAAACAGAACCTGCAAAGAACTTTCAAGAGAAGATATCGGAAGAAGAACTGCCTAAAACATTGGAGTTGGTTGAACCAGATTCTGCGAGTCCTATGAGTCAGATTGAAGTTACTGCTGCTGCATCTGCAGTTAATGAAGTTAGTGAGTTGGTGGAGAGCACAGATGAGCATAAGTCACAAGAAGAAGACGTCATGGAGATTTCTACAGTCCAAGATTTGAATGTCCTAACTGATGACCAAGCTGAGAAAGGAGAGCCAACATGTTCAGATTCTCCCACTTCTGATGAGGTGAGAATTCCCAAAGGTTATTCTGAAAGCAGCTTGCCTGCCTTGCAACATGAAGATGCAAAGCCTTCAGCGGAGGTACATGAAAACAATGCTGTTAGTAAATCTGTTGAGGTGGAGCAGCAAATAACTATAGAAAATGACGTAAAAGAGCAGCAGTGTTTGAGTTCTGGAAGCAACTCATCTGATGTTGAAGAGTCTGCAGAGGAATTGGAGAAGTTAAAGAAGGATATGAAAATGATGGAAATTGCACTGCAAGGGGCTGCTAGACAAGCTCAGGTACTTATCATAATAAGTTTTGTGTTTAACAATGTGTATCCTCATTGACGAAGACTTTTGAAGCATATAAATGGTGTTATAAGCCCCGAGAAAAGAGTTCCTGGAACATTTTCCAGGTTATATTAAGTTGGATAACCAGGTGTTGACTTTTAGGTGATTTTTCTGACTTTCTTTATTGGTTGCTTGATGAAATTGAAACACATTGTTTGGGTTCCAATTCACCTTGTAGGTACCAAATTATTGAAATTTGCGTAAATCTAAAAAAGTTCCTTATTTATCAGTGGTAGGTTTAAGTCAGTTGACGTGGTCAGTATGAACAGATTTTTATTTATTTATTTATTTGGCTTGAATTTTTGCTGGTTGAGACTTGTTAGAAAAAGAGATTTCACCAGTAGGACTCTAGATGCTCTTGTAATTGGAGGTTGGAATTCAATCAATTATTTTCTCCTTGCTTATTTGGTCTTGATTTTTGTTGATGATCTTTTTTTTTGGTTATCACGAAGGATGAGCAGTGTTAAAAGTCTTTATATAGTAAAAAATGGAATTTTTTGGTTACAAATGTGGAAACGGTATTGTGTGCCAATCAAGATATATATCTGTCTTTTCTTCATTATCAAAACCACTTGACTTTGAAATACTAAGAATTAGTACTGCTGAAAATGAAAAACTGATGATAGCATGACTGTGATGTAATGAGTTAATTTTATTAGTCAGTGCTAGATAACTCTTTTATTTATTTTTTACTGTAATGGATTAATTATTTTACCTTTTCCGCCTTGTACCTTCACTCAATGTGAGAAACGCACTCACCAATGATCTTTCTTTATTTTGTTGGGACCCGTACTTTGCAACAATCACATCCTTTTTCGTTTGTATATACCTTAAAGGTTTAATCCCTTTAAATTTCCAACCAAAGAAAAGAGAATCTGATTGCTTTTTTCTTTTTCCTCCTAGGCCAAAGCTGATGAAATTTCAAAGTTGATGAACGAAAATGAGCAGCTAAAGGCCTTGATTGAAGATTTGAGGAGGGTAAGTTACTCTATCTTTTAATTGATTTTTATTTGTCATGTTAATATATTTTCTTGGAAAAAGGTTACTCCATAATACGTGGTAGCCACATGCAAATATTTGCAGAACGGTCAATATAAGATATTTAGATTGTTTGTTTAGAACAAATTTCTGTGTTAGAATTAAGGAATGCAAATTACTCAAGTCTTTTGTAAATGAACAGCAGTGATTCTCTGTGTGACGTGTTGCAAGGTGGCTTACTTAATAGCTGGGGATACTTTAGTTATCAATGCTTAGTCTAGGCTGAAACACTTTCTATTTCTATTCTATGGTTGCCTATGCATGAATCGTGATTACTGAACTTTGATGTTTCTACTGTTGTCTTAAATTGTTGCATTGAACTATGGATAGCAGGAGCAATGCCTACAGTGTATATGCTTTCGTATGGGGAATGGGTCTCCTCTCTTCTGCCAATTGAAGGATGTCATTTAAATGTCCAGATTAACAATTATGGACTGGCCCCTAGGACGCAGAGACATCAACACAATCCTTATAGGAACAATTTTTTTTCCTCAGCCGAACTGTAATTTTTCTGGACACGTTTTTATTTTTGCATGTGTAGATCAGGGCTTTGGTAATGTGTTTTACTGATGTTTCATGATCTTGGATGTAATGGGTAGTCAATTGGGCTGGAGAACAGCTGATAATAGTGTACAAGGCTGAGTACTGAGTAACAATACTTGGAGAATGAGATTCTGTGTCAAAACTGAACAGATTTATCAAAGTATATTTAATTAATACCTGATGGCTTTGTGACAAGAGATGGGAAAGAGTTACAGTCAATCTCCAATTCAGTATAAACATTTTTCTCCTTTTTAGGTCATTAATTTCAATATACAATTAACCATGAATGCTTAATGATATAAATATAAATGAGTAAGTAGAAGAGAGAATAAAAAAACATTGATCGTCTCTGAACAAAGGTCCTCAACTATATTTTAAAAAGAAAAAGCTGGTGGGATTATGGAGATCTTTGAAGTATCTTTGCATGAAGTAAAATAAGTGCATTTGGCCATATCATGTAAGAAAAGAATAAGAAAATTAAATTGTAAAACTTATAATTGAGTTGAATGCTGTGGTA
>CAIGRF010193290.1:5741-23762 GCA_903798235.1 Fraxinus ornus | reverse complement strand
ATTCAATAATTTATGCATGAATTGCCAGTGGACCTTCGGATTCGACCTAACAGAATGTGAACTTTTTGGTTCTTTATAATGAAATGTGGAATCCTTCGGGAATCCAAAATGAGAAATAATGAGTATCTCGTTTGGTTATCGATATACTCCATAAAGAAAAATGTGATATGAATTGTTTATGTTATTGTTATATAATTGCGTATGGAAACTGCAAATATCTTACTAGGTGTTTTTTTAAAATACTCACTCCTACAAATTTTTACAGGCTAGTTTGGGTCGATTGTAATTGTGGCGGGATGGTGCAGCGGACTGCCAAGGAATTTCGACATACGAAAATATTAAGTTTACTGTTTTTAAATTTAGTAGTTTGTTTTGTTCAAACATTATTATCGAATTCATTAGTCAAGAATGTTTAAGTTATTTTTTTTCACAGACACGATTTCATAATCAAATTTAAATTTATAGATATTCTAATAGTTTGTTTATTAAAGAATTTCATCGTTCCGCATTTTTAAGTAAATAAAAGTAGATGAAACTTTTTTGTAACACCTCAAGATTTATAAATTTTGAGGCGTTACACATTTTTTCAATAAAAATAATTTTGCATGTAAATTTAAAAAAATTTCTTGCTTTTTAATCACATTCTCCAAAAATTAAATCACTATTACAAAATCTATTTTCTTAAAAAATAGGATTCAAACATAGGCTTAATGTGTACTATAAAATTGAATAAATGGCACCATTGGTCCTCAACCTTTATAAAAAGTTGCAGATACAATCCCTATCTTCAATTTATTGCATCAAACATTCCCAACCTTTCATAAACAAGCAGAAATTGTCCCCCGTAACAAAATATGTTAGATTTGCTATTAATTTGCTCATGTGAACTGTGCAAGGATTTTAAGTCAAGGGTAAAACAGGAAATCCACTAAAAACTCTTTTAAAAAAAATTTGTGGGTGGAGGTGGATGGGCTGTAGAAGATGAAGTTTATTTAGTTTCTTATTTTGAATTCAATAATTGCATTTATTTCTTTTCATTTTTGTAGAAGTTTTAAGTAGATTTACTTGGACTTAAATAGGGATGGCAAAAAAGCTCGTCGGTTCGACCCGAAAAAAGTTCGAGCCCCATTTTGGGGCGTCTGCTCGAGTCGGCCCGGCATTGAGCCGGCTTGGTTCGCTAAAGTTAGAGTCGAGCCTCACTTTTTTGGTCGAACTTTTGTTTCTTCAATGGGCCCTAAAGGATTTTAAATAAATTTATTTTAAAATTTCTTTGGGTCAAATTTTTAAAGATTGTATTTCAAAAATAGGTTTAAGGTTTACTTATCCATAAATTAAGTGATAATTCAACTATTATTAATATTATTAATATTATTATAAAATTAGTTAATCTACTCACCCCACTACCTCTCCGCCCACACTGTCACCTCTACCTACACCCAAACCCTAAATTATTTCACATTTGCGAGTCTTTGAAGTTGAGGATGAAGAAGAGGTGAAGTTGAGGAAAATTATCGGAGCTCACGTTTATTTTACAATTTCTCCTTCATCAGCACTCACAGCGTCGACGTCGCATGTTGTTGTAAGAACCGTTGTGGTCGGTGCTAGATCACCTCTACCGCGTATAGCGCCACTAAGTTCTCCACTGCACGCAGCGATCTGAGGGTCGCGAAACGACAAACTCAACGACACTATAATGGTTTGTGGTGGTTTGCGACGGTATGCACTGGTCATTATGCATAGGTCACAGATAAATATCGACAAGTCATGGATCAGACTAGTCTCGTATCATATTCGCATGTCACATTCCACAAGTCACGGTTATATTGTATAAGTCACATATCATTGTCAATAGGTCACAAATCAATGTCAACACATATCATATGTCACATGTCTTTGTGTACCGATAACATGTCATATATTTAAGTTCACAGGTCATAGTTCAATATTACAAGTCAAGTCACTAGTCATATCGCATAAGTAACAAATCAAGGTTCATTGGTCATAGGTAATCACATGTCACAAGTTTAAGAGAATTGATCACGAGCCATTGATTTCTCCGACCTCAATTGTTAGCATTGCCTTTGAAAATTCTGATATACAGTGCCTTCAATTTCCAATTTGTGACATCAATCATCCAACGGGTTTTCAATTAACAAGATCTCGACGGTGAGAATCGAAAGTATTTGCTCTAACAAGCTCTTTGTATATTCTATGTTTGTTCGTTTTTCTGATATACAATGCCGATAAGTTCCAATTTGTGACCTTAATCGTCTGATAGATTTCAACTGACCAAATTTCGGTGGTGAGAATCGAAGTTATTTGCTCCAACGAGTTCTCTGTAGTTTCTATCTTTGTTCGATCTTCTGATCTACTGTGATGACAACTTTCAATTTTTAACCTCAATTGTCAGCCAGATTCCAACGATGGTAATCTAGAATATGGTAGATCTCTGTAGCTTTTCTCTTATGCTCGACGGTGAATTTTTTTTTCCTTAAAATTGAATTGGTGTATAGTTAAGGCCTCATACATTATTTCCTTAATTTTATTGTTCTTATGCATTTATCGAGATTGTACAGTGATCCAAGCCAAGATTGAAAATTTCTATTATTTAAATGAGATTATTAATTTATTGAACGTTTAATTTTCAAAATTTATTGTAATTCATATTTGTTTATTCACATTGAGCATATGTTCGCAATATAATATAAGACTAAATAAATTATAATAAGCAAGAAGATAACCATTTTTTTTCTCTATGTTCGATACTATCCAATTCTCCCCTGAAACACCCTTTAATATTTTAGTAGTCAAAGTTGCCGCAATGGTTCTGATTAAGGATAATTAATGGACTGTGTCCAGTTTGATCCCCCATTTTTGGAGAAAAAATGTGTTTCGAAATAGTAATTTTTTTTAATAATGTGGTTAAAAATAAGAAAAAATTAGTTTATGAGAGAAATTGATTGAAAATAAATTTTAAGAAAATGAGCTTTTGAGAAAATGGAGGCCAAACATGAGCTTATTATGGTCTTACAAACATCTCATAACTATTCAAGTTAGCAGTAAATGGTGCTCAATGGATGATAGTCGAACAGGAGTTGAATAATGGTCCATATGCATTCAATAATAGACTACGTTATGAAGCACATTGAAGACATAAATAACAATGTTTATCTTATTTCTAATAAATTGAACTTTTAGACGATACAAGTATATCAAAAATATTACTCGAAAGGGATAGGTGAAACATTTTTTCTGCATATTTCAACTCAACTGTAAAGAGAAAACCCAAACACAACTGTAGTATATGCAAACTTCTCTTGCAAAATCTTGCCAGAATTCTCATCAACAAAGGTTATGAATGTCACCAGTGAGGAGAAACAAGTTACAAAATTCAAGTTCAATTACAGTAGCCGGTTGATACCAGACCTAATTGTCTTTCACATTCTTGATGTACAATACCGAAAGATTAAAATAAATAAATAAGAAAAAAGAACTTATTATCGTCTTTCTTTGTATATTCAGTGGATGGTACTCTTTGCCTGCTAACTGTAATCTTAATCGTCAACAACCATAAAAGGAAATCCCCTAACAAAAGAATTGAGCCAAAATTTAGCAAGCAGATTATATTACCCCCAGCAAGTAACATGCATCAACTCAATTAATATCAAATGCGCGCGCACAAATCAAATGAAAATATGCGGATCAAACAAGAACTTCATTAATCCAAATATGTATAGCAAGACGTCAAATAACCAAAAAAAACATGATGTGCCTAAAACTAAGTCAAACTTATTTTTCAAGTTATTTATTTCGTCACACATGATTTTCAAAGTTCTTCTCTCTAACAAAACTTACCTAGAAATAACTTCTAAGCACAGCCAAACATTCTATTAGTAGCCCAAACTCAAAGATCACAAAGAAACATCTCAAAAAATGCAACCAAGTCAACAGTCATGTTTGAGAGTCCACAATACTTCGATAGCAGTCTAGTTTTAAATTTACAGGAAGAAAAAAAATATCATTTGAAAAACACTTTTCATTGGATAATTGACATCTGATGGTTAAAATATTCATTATCCTTAAATCCTAATAAAAAATTGGGAAGAATTGCAGCAGGCTGCAAACAGGTCCTGATCTTTTTTGGAATTTATGTCCTCTCAACCATTTACTTTTGTAGTACACTGGTCCCCGGCGACCAGTTCGTTAAAGTTGCAGTTAGAACGTCCAAGTTTGATTGAAAAGACAATTATTTTCTAAAAAAAAATAAAAACTTTTTCCCCGGCTAGCCAGCACAAACTGCCATCTCAGGCAATAGGGGCAGCAAATATGACTTAAAATAAGAATAGATGACTAAGAGCTATTCAAGGATTAAAAATATGTAAAGCTGTAGAGAAATTAGAAGCCTAATCCGAATGAAGAGACTTTAAATGCAAGAACGTGGTTATAAAAGTTTTCTGTGGACAATTCCTTTCCTATCCAATGTGAAGAAAAGTTTTCACAAGTCTACTGCCAATCAACACTTTGGCTAGCAGCCCGAAGAAACTTATAAGCAGAATATTTCTACCTCCAAAATTTTGGATATTTTTTTTGAAAATGAAAAAGAAAAAAAGTTTTACCAAACACCTTTTGAGTCTAGATTTTGTTTTTCATTAATACAAAGGGAAAATATCAAAAAGGAATCACCCAGACTTAAGTTTCCCATTTTATAGAATGCAAGTAGTAAGATATATAGGGATGAAAATAATGAATGAAACGGAATCCCAGGTACATTGGTCTAAGCCTCAGAGTATCTCAAATCAGGACAAATTCCAGGTGTGAATAATCTAATCATAAATCGCAGTGTTTCATTTTCTTTAAACGAATCAAGCACTTTCCAGGTCTAGAGTTAAAGAGTAATGGCATGTTTGGTATGTAGGATTGGAAGGAACTAAATAGGATCAAAAAGGCAAAAAGTCAAAATCTTGTTCATTGTCCCGGGCAGTCCTGTGTGCATCCTAAAAATGTCCTAAGATTTTCATTTATAATTAGTAAACTTGGCGCGACATAAAACAACATTTTAATTAGCTTACCAGCCTCCATGTCTGGAGAAATAGTCGTTATCCAGTGAAACAGCAAGTGCTACAGTAACTGCTCTCTCTGAAAGTGTCAATGGACGAATAACATTCAATTCTTCAATCTACAAATTAGGAAGCCATTGTTCAGAAACAATTCACCAACATAGAACATAGAAGGAATCAGTGTGATTTATGTAATCATCTACCCCTGTAACAGGACCATGGCTAGAATCAGCACTCCCAAATCGAATCACATATTGTCCAGCATCAGTGAAAATCTGCATCATATGAAATAAATAAATAAATAAATAAAAATTGAAGTCTTCACCAGTATTTTTCCTTTTTGAGAAACCGAAGACGTATGATTTAGGCGGATGCGAGTGTCGAACGAAGAACACGATCAAACCCGTTGATTCACGTAGAATATCAAGATCGACAATAAAACTTATTGATTTGCACACAAATGCCGACTTGACCAATAAAATCGTTTAGTCCGAAGAATACGAATATTTTGGATATAAAAGGAATGAAAATATCCAACTTCTATATTTTTTATTAAATAAATCACTAACATTTACAATTACGGAATTAATATTTAAACATATTTTCAAGAAGTTTAAAGGACAAGGTCAACTAAATTAAATACAACACAACTTTCTAAACTATTAAAATTAAAGAGAGAAATAATCTTGGAACTTGTGAGCCATTGGTTTTCTTAGCGAGATCTCGTAACCTGTGGATACATCATCCTCCCCGGGCAAGAGGAAATTCATCCTCGAATCTTGAATACCAGCGTTCGTTTTCGAGCCACAAGACCCTTATTGTCAACTTCACAGCTAGGGTAAGCATCGGTTGGTTGGGTCAGTTTTGGGCCCAAAATCAACCAAGTCGGTTGGTTAAATTTCAAACAAAAACGACCCAATCCTTCTGTCGGAACCGAATTGACCGGTTGGTTTCAACAAATAACATTGGAAAGATAATTAAATTTAAAATTCAACGCGGAAGTGGAGTGCAATTCGAAATTATAGATCCAAAATTATGCATGTTTGAAGTTAGGTTGTCGAGCAATCTCTGCCCATGTTGAACCACTTTAAAATTTTCATTCAATTCTTCTACTCATTTTCAACCACACATTTTTCAATAAAATAATATTTTACGTCACATCAATAACTTTTCTTTCTTTTTCAACCACACATTCTCCATCAATCTACTATTTCAGAATATATTCTTCCAAAATAAGGTGGATCAAACACACCCTCTATATTTGTCCAACATACTCAACTATTGTGTAGCAATCTTGAGATTTGACAAACAAATTCAAAGTTTGCCCAATAAACTCGAGATTTGCCCAACAAATTCGAGGTTTGCCATAAAACTTTAAGATTTCCATAGCAAACTGAAAAAATTTGCCCAACAAACTCGAAATTTTCATAGCTAACTCGAGATTGTCGGGAAAACCTTGTATTTGTTGGGACAATCTCGAGTTTGCTATGCACAAATCAAGTATGCTTAGCAAAGATCGAGTTTGCTCATTGCAGGTTGATTCAATTTGGGTAACATCGAGTTGATGGTGAACCTGAAACCTAAATCTGTCCACCTTATTTACCCCTAAACTACCACACCCAACTGACCCCAGTCAGTTTGAGTAAGTCCGTTTGAGCAAGTTGGCAGCCAAAATGCCAAGGCTTATACATTACTTGCTCCAGAATTCAAAACTCCGCATTCACGAGTATATGTGATGTAGAACACTATCGAAAAAAGAACAAGACTCAGAAAAAAAAAAAAGAGGAAGAGAGAGAAGAACAAAGAAAGAGCAACGAGAATTTAGAAGGAAAAAATATCAATTCATTCAATATTGAAGTCTAACTATTTTAACGCATAAGTCCCTTTATACAAGCAAAAGTAGTTAAAATCAAAAAAACCGCTGATAAACTAGAACATTATCAAACTAATAAAATCAATCTAATTTAATCTACACAAACATAATTCGAATCAAACTATACTTTAAAAATGTATCTACACATATCTTTATTCTTATCTCCTCCAATCTCCTTAAAAAGCACCAATTCATTAACATCATAATTCTGCAATATAATTTGGAATGTATCCATACTGTTGCCAGTAATTTGTGAATTCCACCTGGTAGCAAAAGTTGAATCTACAATGCAGTATTTGCTTGCCAAGCCATGAAATCCAAACTTGTTAGACCACTTGTGCAATTGCATGTCATTTATGGTACTATCATCTCCTTCCCTATCAATAGTCTCAAACAGTCCAACCAACTTCTCAGGTACATAATTGAAAACCCATATGATGCTCACTGAGAACCAAGATAATTGCCATTGGCATAGGAATACAAACTATGTCCAGTCACATTCATATTAATGCTCATACTATCAGAAAGAGACATGATCACCCGTATAGATATTAAGGTCGGTGATGCACGATAGATGGGCATTAATATCATTGGAAACCTTTTAACCCATAATTGTGTCTATAGGATTTTGACCCCACTTAAATCAGAGTTTCACAAGATTTAATCTTATGGCTCCACTTTCGAGACAGATTCATCTGTAGTACCTTTGCTGGTTGTCCCTTTATAGAAATTCCAATTGCCTTGTGTTTATCACAATCTCCACCATCAAGTATTATTTAAACCATCAACAACAGGTTTAAAGCTTTCACGAGAGTTGCAATTTATCAATATGGAAAATTTGCGCGTTAAAACAATCATTCTCCACATCGAAAAAAATTTCAACCTCTTCATCAAAGACTGGAGGACAGTCAAAACTGTCAACACCTAAATCCAAAGATCTAATCTCTTCGTTGAAATCGGGGGACCATCGTAATCATCTTCCGAATCAAAACCCATCTACTTCATTGGATAGAAACAGGTGAAAATGTTAAAGTCGTGATACAACTTCCATCGGGCTTTACGAACTGTAGCATGTAGCAGATCTCTGACACCAATTGACGTAGGTGGTAGCGTGTGCCGAACGAAGAACATGATCATAGCCGTTGATTCATATCGAATATCAAGGAACTAACGATCGAGACTCGTTGATTTGCATATAAATGCCGAGAAATGATCAACAAAATCATTGATTTTGGAGAATGCCAATATTGTGGATTGAAAAGAAATGAAAATATTCAACTTCTATAATTTTATTCAATAAACCACTACGGATTAAAATGACGGACTTCAATATTTAAACATATTCTCAAGAAGTTCAGAGGACAATATAAACAAGTGAAGTACAACATAAATTTCTAAACTACTAAAATTAAAGAGACATAATGTTGGAAGTGGTGAGCATCAATTATTGTATGGAGATCTCGTAACATGTGGCTACATCACATGTTTAGCTATCTTTAGCAAATATCATTTGTAGTCAACACTAAATGAGCATATCACTAATGTAGATCCTATCACTTCTCAAGCAACATTGGTTAATAAAGAAGCATAAAAAAGTCACTAGAAATTGTGATTTTTTGTCATTCTCAAAAATAAATTATTCTACTAAGTTACCACAAGAACTAAAATAAATTTTACTTTTGCTTTCAAGAAGAGAAAAGGGAGCTTGTGTATTATCAGGTAATTGCATTTATGACTCAAAACACCAATTTGAGCCTCAATATCACTTAACAAACAACAATAGTAGAACCAACCTCAAATCCGAAACCCCTCCAATCACGATCTATTTCTGCCAATACATTCCCTTCAATGTCCTTCAAAGTAAATGTCCAGTTCCAGAAGCCAGGATTCTCTACCGCTGCAAATTGCTTATTCCTAAACAAAAGAAAGGAACATATCAGCTACTTACATCTGTCAGAAGCATAAAACTAAGTTTCTCAGGAAAACATGTTAATGACACCAGTTGAATCAAAAAAGGAATCAAAACGACATAAGCAACGCCCCAAAATATGCATCCACATTCAATAGCTTTAATGTAAGATCTCGAAGGCAACTCTAGGCATACCGGGGGAAATTTTCGCTCTCTTATTCCTTGATCTTTCAGAATACCACCGGAAAGAGACTAAGTTTGATTGCTGAAGGAAATGGGTAAAATGGTAGAAATTGTGCCAAACATTAGTTTCAAAAGTCTGTGCCTGGAGGAAAAGCGGGCAGCATAAGTCTTACAAAATTTTCTTCCTACTTTTAGTATGTTGTGCAAAAGAATAAGATGTAGATTTCAATTATTCAATCTTCATCTGCTTTGCCTAAAGGAAATTACTTGTGAACCCCGAGGGGTAGCTCAATTGGTTACGCCTTGGGTTTGCTCCCCAATGGTTACCAGTTCGAGTCCCCTTAGAGTCACTGACGTAAGTAACCTGACTGTAAACTTCAGGGCCCCGTGGGATTAGTCGAAGTGCACACAAATTGGCTCGGACATCCATAGTTATCCAAAAAAAAAATTACTTGTGCTAATAATCAATTCCTTCATCCTAATTTAAATTTAGATCATTAACCAGAATAGCTATGTTGTAATGCACAAATTAAGAAATAAAGAGCACACTTACAAGTATAGATGAAACCACTTGACGATAAATAAAAGAAATAACATTTAGATGAATAAGACATGTTTTGCATATATCTAATGGAACTCTTGTTGACAAAAGCGGGCAGTCCTCATAATACATGTCTGAATAAAGAGAGGTAGAACAATTTAAAAGCATGAGGACCTCTCAGCGGAGAGAGCTCTCTATAGAATAGGAAGTTATAGACAGAATCAGAAAGGCAATAATGTAATTCATGTATCCAACATCAATTTATGGGGAACAAGGCCAGATTGTTATGCATTCCAAGTCTATTTTGTGTGTCATGCGAAAGTCTTGGCATAATTTCTCTACATTACCGAGCATTTATTAAACAAAAAATCGAACAATAGTAATGAAAAAAAATGTATAGCTGCATATCTTGTTGAATCCAAGAATGATTCTTGCCAAGTCAGGATCGGTCGTATTAGAGCGTCCACAGACAATCAAGTTGTTTTTTCCTTGCCAAAATTCTATGACTCAAGCAGTTTTAGCTAGAAGTATGATTTACCAGCATAGAATACACTGACATTAAAAATAAAAATAGAAAGCTTAAAGACACGTAGTAGAAATGCTTCCTAGGATATATTACCCCAAGTACAAATCATAATTTCTCCTCCAGAGATGCCATCTTCGATGAACAACACCAATATCCTAACAGAAAACATTTAGAACTATGAGACAAGCTTTGTGGCATCTTTCCAAAAGTTGAGAAAAGCAATGCGGTATATGTTAAATATATGCTCACTACTACAAATATCTAGTGCATCATACTTTTCCATTTATCTCTGCATAAATTGAGCTAGTGATCCACCAAAAGGGCCTCCGAACCTAATATAAGTAGTGCAAACAAGTAAACCAGCTGCGGCAGCAATACAAAAGTAGATTGTTGAAAGAAAAGCACGTAAAACCTTTGAGGTACTCACTCTAAATAGCTCTTTACCTAAACCATCTGTTATGTAGGCCACAAAAGGACGACGTAGACGAAGTAACTGCAAAGTAAGCATCACGGTCAAATTAATAAATCAATCCAATAACAGCAAAGCACCACATCTTTTAGATGATAACAGCTATTGACCGAGTTAATTCAGAGAAAGGACTATAAAAAGGTAAAATAAGAAGTCATGGAATCATCACAACTTAAATACTAGCGGTTGCTTAAAATTTATAAATTATTTTGAGGTCATTCAAGTCTTTAATTTATCTAACAAATATTCTAGAATTATTTTTCTTCTCTATTCAAGATTTTGGTCAAGACAATACAACACAAAAATATGGTAAAACTGTAGTTAAATTTGCTCAACAGAAAGAAAGAAAACTTCATTTATAGTGTAGCATCTCAGACACATTTTTGCTGCCAACAATGCATAAATGGGTAATTGTATTTTTTATTTATATGTTGTAGAGATCCCTGAATACTACCCACTAACGCAATTGAAGTGCAGCTCCACTGCCACCAGCATGCCAAAAGTAATACTGCTAACAGGACAACTTACTAGTACTCCCTATATTTTAAAATAAATATCTTCCTTTATATTCCATATTATCTAAAAAGAACACACTTCCCTAAAATGAAAACTTCTAATTTTATATCAAAACAATATAATGCCCCATCTGGGAGGCAATTATTTTAACTTTTTCCAAGTGCGTAGAATAACCAAAAAAAAAAAAAAAGTTACTTTTGAACCCATTTTAGCTCTCAGTTGTTTTGAGAAGCCCAATGTTCAACTATAACTCCAGCGCAAATAGTAAATCTTATTAAAATCAAGGTATGCCTTTTAAAAGGGAGTGGTTATGAAGAAGAGTTAAACTGTGAGAATTCATATTAGAGAAGTTAAACAAATACCAACAGTCATGCTTGCTTACAATTGTTGTCAGATTATTTTTACTAAATCTGAGTCATGCTATGTATATTTGCAAGTCTATCAGCAAAATTGATACTACAGCAATGAAAATTATTGGCCCGTATTATATTTTTCAAAGCCATGCAAATAATCAGATACTTAATACAATCACCCCTCCCAGAAGAATAGCATCAAATTAGGACATATAAACAAAGAAAGTACAAGGAACAAGGTCCAGGAAGGAGTATCATGTACCTGTCTCGCGAGAAAATTGCTCTGCTCACGAATGAAACCTACAGGCTAGAAAGATAGTGTTGAAAGCAAATGAACCTCTACTTAAATAACTGATGGCAGAACTCCATGAAGAATATAACAAAGTAGAAAAACTACATACTGATTGTGGGTAGCAGACATCTACAACTGCATATCTGTTTTCCTGTAATTCCAAGAGGCGAGGTTACTTCTCATGAGGCATGACACAGTTAAAACAGAGCAATGAGCTAAACACAAGGGAAAATGTTCTAGAAACACGGAACTGGCTAAATAATGGAATCCAAGATCCACTAAAAAATAGACTCCTCAACGCGTAACGAAAATGGTGTAAGAGTTGCTATAACATAGTGTCACAAAGTCCATTTCATGGGGAAAGGAAAAGCAATAGTATCTTCCATTTTAACTATAAACTAAGCCTTGGTTCCCAATAAACTTGGGTTGGATCTATAAATCATTTTTCATTACTCAGATCAGTTTATTCATACATCCACGGGAATATCTAATGCAACTAGATACTAGGGAAACACTATACGCAATATTAGTATCCATCTTCCATTCCATAGGCTACCTATATAATCAACAGGAGTTACAAACAAGATTGTCTTTTACCTAATCCATCAATAACCAGCTACTGCCTAGTGATCACCACCAGCCCCACCCCCTCTCCCCATCACATCCCCCAAGAACCACCACACAACCTCTTCCAACCTTGCAGCATCTCTCCTCAGCAACCCACATACATCATCCACCACATTACAAGCTCACCTTAATCCCATTACAATCACTGGTATGGTACCACCATTTTTACACAAAAACCAACAGTGCTAGCATACCAAACATAGCCACATAAAAATGGGCATATTCATATATATCCATGAGTCAACCAATAAATTAGAATTCCTCAGAGTCAAAAAATAATCAATAACCTTTTTTGAGTTAATAGTTGGATAAGCACAATCGACCGTATCCAGTTTTTACAACAAGGAATGATGACAGTACTATGACAGGCTTTCGGATGTGATGGTGGAGCAGTGATTCAATAAGAAAGATGACCTCAAGGGTAAGATGTGCATGACTGCCCAGCAGACAAGCCTTGCAGTCAGTCAAAGTCTAAGAGGAATATGATCCCCACAAAATTAATTTCAGGTCCCAAATCACCCTAGAGGCCAAGGGCCACCAGGAAGCATCATATCTTGAATCTCGAGGGTGTAGCTGAGTCCGACTCGGAGAGCAAAAATAAAAGGAGAAGAACGAGAAAGAAAGAAAATTGATAAGAGATGAAGAAATAGCCTATCTGTAAAAAAGTTAAAGGACGAAGCAGATGAAGTGAGAAGAATAGAAAAGGGTTGGGGCAAGAAACGAAAAGCGAGAGGAGAAAAGAGACAAGAAAGAAGAAAAACGAACTTTTAAAGAGGAAAACTGAAAGAAAAAGAAAGAAAAAGTTAAATAACTCTCAGAATGTGAATTTCATTATATTTGTTGGTTTAGCTAATTGTAGGTCCAAAGCATTGGGTTCACCCAATTGCTTCAAAAGTATACAGTTTCAGATACATGACTGCATTAGTATTTTCTAGGATATTGAGGTAGATTGCACATCTTAATATTAAGCCCCTGTCTGAGCCTTATTTTTTCCAAAACACATTTTCAACCATACATTCTTCCATAAAATAATTTTACACGTCCACACATTCTCCAAAAAATATCACTATTCCAAAACACATTATTCCCAAAAAATGGGGCAGAAACAAGGGCTAAATTCCATCAAGAATAAAATTTTGTATTCACCTGTAGTTAACATTCCCTAGACTCAGCAGATCTTGAAAGGTAACACTTAAGAAATTTAAAGTCAATTAATTGCAATGCTTGTCAAAATTTAAGTTTTAATTAGTTCAAAAATTCATTCTTTTTTGTTTAGTAGTAAACGGAATAGCAGGTTCCTATGACTAGGAAATAGCCAATTATGGAACAGGACAAGTTTAATGTACAATAATATGCTCGAAATTGCCTTCATAAGCTTTACTATTATTGATAGTCGCAGTAAACATGCTTGATTTCCTCTATTGGTTTGGGAGCATTAAAAGAACAAACCTGTTGAGTAAGTTAACGTAGAAGATCTTCAAGAAAGCTTGACATGACATCACTGATATTGATATTATCTGATAATGAACTAAAATTACTACAAGCTGTTTTAGGTGAGTGAGACAAAAAAGACAAGTTTAATTTTTAGAAGCACTTTTTCAACGATGTTGGGATAAAAAAGTAAATTTCTTAAAACATAAGATATCAAACTTAGCAATAAAAAGTAGCAATAGTAAAAATTATCTTAAGTTTAAAAACATTAGTCGACAACTAAAATTTACGTAAACATAATTGCATTGCTAGGAGCAGGATTTGTAAAGAATATTTACCTGCTCAAAACCAAGAACAAGATTGGCCCATTCTATATCCCTAGTAATCAGCAAATTGGCTCTTGCAAGAAGAGGTGCAACCTTAGACTGAAAAAATAAAAACAATTGAAAAGAGTAACCATCTTTGCATAGTTACATGCTTATGTTTTCACCTTCAATCACAACTGACATTAGTCTTTCAAGTTAGAATGATAAAATCTCATGCTATGACAAAAAGCATATGGATTTGACTTGTGCTATGACTAATTACACGTCAAGTTCTATCAGAAAGGTAAAAGTGTGATCCTAGAACAAGGCAGCTGAAAAGAACTCAACAAGAAGATTATTGAACATGTGCCTGTAGGAACAAGATCAATTTTCATTTCAAAGAAATTTCAGAAACTTGTCGCTTTGATAAGTCTGATTTCATAGCCATGAAGGAGTTACAATTTTCCTTAAAACATTTTTTCCCATGAATCAACCATCAACATGCTTATAAGCAACCATGAATTTGGGCCAGTAAGGACTGTATGGCCACTGCTATTATAAATAGCAGTAAGAAACAATGTTATATAGAGCAATTAACAGTAATTACCATTTAATCCTGCAATAATATCTGGGTATTGTCATTTTTCTCTGTTCATCCTAATTTATGTAATTAATCCTTAGTAGTTTTTTAAATATTTTAATGCAATCCAATGTTTACATCTTACTTTCTGCCTCAACGATAATAAAAAGAAGAAAAGAAGACAAGCTTAATTCAATCAAAATATTATTATGACTAGGAAAAAATTTACTTTCTAACCCCACTATCATTACTACTGGCTAAAATGGAAAACTGACTTCTAGTGATACGGCACAAACACTAAATGAGAGAGAGGCTTATACCGTCAGTTTGATGATGTAGAGTATTAGAATAAAGACGGTAAATATGTTTAACCAATATGGATGCGACATGAAGAAGGCGCCAGGAACTTGCCAAAGTTTCTCTCAAGTCTATGTCGCAGCGGAGTAGGCGTCCAACTCAAAAAATACAACTAAAAAATTCCACATATTTGTAGAGAATGCAACCAACGTAACTTGAATTTGATTCTGCAGCATGTAGGAAGGAATAATCGCTAAGCATCTAATCATTATATATCTCGAGCTTATTTTGTTCATGGCTTTTTTTTTCCTGTTCTTTTGTTTTTTTTAATAATTGTGGATGTCCGGGCCAGCTTGCGCACACCTCGACTATTTGTTCATGGCTTATGAAAGTGATAGATAATAGTCATTCTCCTTCAACTAGCAAACCAAAATCTGATGCTTTAAGTCTTTTAAGGGGAAACAATGGATATTGTCCCAAAACTTAGATAAGAAAAATTACCTCCCTTCTCATACTCACGAATCTTTATTCATGAAACAAAATTTTAAGAAGAAAACAATGCATGGGAAGTGAATTGAAAATATAAGCTAAAATAGAGAATGGTATGAATATTATTGCACGAATTAAAATAAATTAGTTTATAGTACAATAGCAAAAATAATTTATTTCAAAAAACAAGTAGATAACTATTAAGCAAGCAAGAGAACAAAGATTTTACCTCTTCTGAAGACATGGGTTCCAGTATGCCTGTGACAAACTGGCTGGTAGGTGGCTGCTTCAAGTCAGGCTTTGCCTGGTCATAAGACTTTTCATCTGAGATAGACGCATCCGAAAACAATCTTTCAAATGGAAGTCGAAAGGCAGCTTGACCTCCAGATACTCCTTCACCATGATCTGCAGATTTAAAAACTTTACGTCTTCTTTTACCAGTGGACTTTCTCTTCTTTCTATCCTCAACCCAGAATTGTACAAGAAAATCTCTGCTCAAATCTGGGTTGTTTTGCACGCTCTGCACATATGGACGACATATAGACATTGCATATCTTTTAGGCCCCAAGACATTTTCCAGAAAACAACTAGGAAACTTTGCTTCCCATGACACATTGCTTTCCAAACTGTAGCCAATTGGTGATCGCAAAGAGGACAGCTTGCTTTGATCATACAAAAACCCATTCTGATTCTTTTTCACCATAGAATAACGTGAAGTGATGCATCTGGATTGTTTTGTCAAATAACACAACCCCTTGATCCAGTTCATCTGACCAAACTGTTAATTGTGAAACTAAAGTGACTCCAAAATAGAGAACAAGGTTTCTAAATCATACATAAGCAGCCAGGAAAACACAAATCAATGAATAAACGCAAATTTTTATATATTTATGAGATCTCAATTGATAGGAAAGTCAAAGAGCGTGTTTGGCAGGTAATTAAAAGGTGCTAGCACCAGTTTTTGAGAAGTATGTAGGGACATGCTTATCAAAACTGGTGCTTATAAGAAACTATAAGTAGCAACCAAACATGTACAATATGATCACATTTCTTTGTGAACTAATTTGCCTGAAGATTAAATTTGATTATCATAATCTATAACATTATAAATTGTACTTCTAAAATTTTGTTTCATATAGAAACTATTTTCTACAAGAAGCTTAGTCACTTTTTATTTCGAAAAGCACTAGACATGTTTGGAGAACAATTAAGTTCTACATACAAGTGTCCTGTGCATGTTTAACAGCAAAGGAAAAGTCATTAATTGTTACTGAAACTTAATTGGTACTATATCATGAGTTAGCGGTTCACAGGGCACTTGAAAATTGTAGCACTGAGTAATCTTATTTTAATTATTCATTCGATGTGTTAGATCTTGAAGTCTCGAGTTTCACCTGTCCTGAAAATGTAAATTTCGCCTCCAAGACTAAAACAACCCCACGTACTTAAAATCTAACTAACAACATTCCAAACCCAAAACACGTCCTAAAATTATAGAAAACAATCCTAACAGAGCCAAGATATAACCAAGTACATGTCAGGTCTCATACAATGTCAATTAACATTCCATTGTCAGCATTTGGTTTTCTTCAAAATCACGCCCATCCCTTCGAGTTGTTAACTTTTTCTTTCTTATTTGAACACTTCAAAAGCCCAGTACTCGACGCCCAAAATCCGATAATTAAAACAAATCTGATCGTTACAGTTTTTAGGAGCAAAAATTGTTTATTCCTAAGTTTCTCGCTAAATTCACATCTGAAGTATAACTTTCATCTCGTGTTATACAAAGCACAGAAGAGAAAACCAACTAATGAAATACATTAACAGCCATAAAAAAATAATTCAAAATGCATAGAATATATATATGCACTTTAAAAATGCACAAATTGCACCTAGTTCACTATCTTCCTGAAGGAGTAAAATAAGATAAATTTTGCAATATTTCAAGAGAATGGAGGCTAACTCACATTTGTTCGGAACAGAAAAATCTTCCTGAGTCGATCTCAGTTCTGGCTTTGAGGAAAGGATGAGTATTTCTGAAACGGAATATTAGTAGACCATCTCATGTATGTAAAAGCAGAAAAACTGAAACTTGGTGATGGAGACGGTGGTAGAGTTGGAAGATGGCACTCGGCAGGGCGTTTGACTGGATACCAGACGAGATGAAACTTCGCAAAATATTAATGGACGACTCCAATAGATGTGGCGGCGCACAAAGTGGAGGTGGATGCGACGGTGTTGGTATGCACGGTGGAGAAGCAGTGGCGAGTTGGGATTGGGAAATCGATTTGATTTTGGATTTGGAAGAGGGTGACGGTGCTGGGGGTGTATTTTTAAAGACTGTTGGAAATTAAAAAGTTTAGCTGTATCGAATGGATTCTCTAAAACTTTAGGTGTAGTCAATAGAAATTTTTAGAGATTTTAAAAAAGTTTATAAAGGTGACGGAGTATTTAATTGAAA
Organism: Fraxinus ornus; assembly: GCA_903798235.1. Classification (NCBI taxonomy): domain Eukaryota; kingdom Viridiplantae; phylum Streptophyta; class Magnoliopsida; order Lamiales; family Oleaceae; genus Fraxinus; species Fraxinus ornus. Next base: position 5,853 of record CAIGRF010193290.1, on the reverse strand, counting down.
TTTTTTAAAAGTCTCTATAAGTTACGAGGGATTCAATTGATAATGACTTTTAGGGACTTTATAATTTGCTAGACTGTTGGAGACTTTTTGGTAGAAAATATGAATAGAAAAT
>CAIGRF010193220.1:10096-20458 GCA_903798235.1 Fraxinus ornus | reverse complement strand
TAGATAGATTAATTCAAATAATAAGCACGAATATGAAAGCAATAAGTGAAGAGAGCTAGAGGATGCAAACGATATAATTATGGAGGTTCGATCCAATGCAATGATCTATGTCATTCGTTACCAACCTCTCCGGCACGAGTAATGCTAATTTCACTATGTTGATTGACTTGGAGTGCAACCCAACCTTTTACAATACATCCGGTGACTTACAAATAAGGAGCACCGATCTTTATACAACGTTGAGCTTTACGTCTCAACACGACCCACAAATTTTAAACAAAGTTGGTTTTACAAATAAAACTTCTCTCTTAATAAAATGATATACAATTAAGTACCAAAAGAGAAATATGCTAACATTTTAATTGATAGCAATGAATGAAACTCAAGTGTTACATATGAAAAAACTTTGATGTGTAGAATGATTTTCAAAGGTTGATTTGATCAAAAGTTTTCCAAAGTTAAAATATTTAATAATAAATGAAATGAGAAATCAATTCAATTTTTGTTCAAAAATATCCCACTTGAATGCTCTTAAATATGTATCATTGAATGTATAGTGATGTGGTATTTATAGCAGTTAAAAATGCAAAAAATTTTGACCAACCAGACGTCCGCTGTTGATCGGACGACTAAAACTAACTGTCGTGCGTCAGAAATCAGAACGGTTAGAATTTTGACCGTTAGGGCCATCGGACGTCTGCCAGACTAGAAATTTCTGATTTTCTCTTTTCTTGATTATTTTAGTAAGTGAAGATCTTGAGGGACATATTCATTTATCTTTTCAAAATAAATATCATTGGTAAAGAGTTTAAGAGTCAAGTGAAGATTTTGTCATATCGAAAATAATTTTTATGCGAGCGTTTTTGTGAAAAGTTTATCTCGTGCTTAAAAATTTTAACTNTTTTACCTTTACAAATGAGCTCAAACATCTAGTTCTAATATCTTCGATTGATTTGGCGTGAGTGCTCGATATTAATTGACGCGAGTGCTCGATTTGTCTTCCATTGTAAATGCTCGAATCTATCTTGAATTTTCTTGATCGTCAACTGCAAGTCTTTTGATATCAATTATTTTGTCTCCAACTTGATCAACATGTAACAATGAAGACTCAAATACAAATGTTAGCGATAAAACTACTTTGTTTGTTATAATCAAAATATAAAATCAACCATAAGTCAACAGTATATAGAGAGGCTAGAAAGAACTTGAAGAAATCTCTTATTTCTTCATCCATTTCCTTACGATTTATTGGTTGATATTAGTAGATCTGGAGAAATATCTCTTGACAGATACTCAACAGGTAATTAGGTCAATAGAGTGAACATCCTGGCTCTTTTAGGGCAAAACAATTCTCGGGTTCTTGTGTTTTTTAAGTTTTTCTACAATTTTTGAGTTTTTTAGCATTTTGTATAAAATGGTTTGTTACGTTCTGGGACCAACAAGTGCTATCAGAGCTTGTTTTGAAAACCTTAGGGCATGTTCTCTTTATCATTTTTAAGTAGTTTTCTGTTTTCGATTTTCCAAAATAGTGAAAACCCGTTCTCTTTCCTATTTTCGAAAACGCGTTTTTGAAAACAAGTTAAAATTTACAAAGAAAAACTCAAAACGACAAATTTTTCATTTTAAGTGTTTTCAGTTATAATCAAACCAAAATTTTCAAAACGCATTTTGAGTGTTTTCAAAACCAATTTTCAAAATGCCAAAAAGAACACATTTTCAACAATCTCAAAATGGACACTCAAAACACAATAAAAAATGAATTCAAAATTCAAAACACAAAACTGAAATACAAAGAGAACGGCCCCTTAATTTTGTTAAATCTCTTACAAATTACACTTCTTCTTTTTTTCTTTGAAGGTTTTTCGTAAGAAATTGGTTTTCTGAAATCTTTGGTTGTTGATCTACTCTCAATTCAACTTTTGGTTGGATCGCCTAATGATAATCTAGTATTTTTAGGTTAGATCTTCAATAACTTTTGAGACCATATATTGTTTCTGAGGTTAAAACTCTTTGTCTCGTCAAAACTTCCTAACTCGATTTTGACTTGCTTAAATTTATTGTTTGTACCGAGTTCGACAATTCTAGTCTGACTTTTTACTGACTTTTGGTGGATCTTTTAACTCGTACTGAGTTTTGGCAAGTTGAGTTAACTCACTCCGATTCCTGCTGAGTTCTTGACTCACTGTTAAGTGTTGCTGAGTTATTGTGACACGTTGGGTTCCTATTTTTGAATTGAGATTCTTGGTTCAAATTTGGTATTTTCTTATTGTTCCCTTCATTTTGAGATTTCGTATTCTAGTATCTTCTAAACTCTCCCTTTAATCTGTTAACTATTCCTGTTAATTTTGAAATTGGTTATTAAGGTAAGTACTCTGCCATTACTTTTGTTTCTCCAAGATCTCCTGCGAGGATTTAGGAACCTAAGTGGTTGTGTAAATTGCATGATAAGTAGGCACAATTGGTTACACGTGTCTTATTTTGAAATTCACGTTTTCTGTAATTCTATTAAGCTGCTTGAATTAACAATACTCTGTGTGCTGTATAATTGTAATTTTGTGAGCGTACTTGTCAATATGTCTGCTACACAAAAATTTGAAGTTGAAACATGTAGTGATACTAGTGATTTTAGTCTTTAGCGCTAGAAAATGAGAGCACTATTATTACAACAGAGATATAGTACTGCTCTTGATGGATCTTTGATTGGTGAGATTAGTGTCTATATGAGGCAAGAGCTAGATGAAATTGCCTAAAGTTCAATCTTTCTTCACCTATCTAATAGTGTGATTAGGAAAGTTGGTGAAACCACTAATACCCAGACCTTATGGACTAAGTTAGGAACTTAGCACCTAACCAAAGCTATGCCTAATAAGTGTTACCTTCTAAGGCAGTTCTATAACTTTAGATTTGACTCATCTCACAGCCTAGAAGAAAAATATTGACAAATACACAAAATGAATTCAAGATTTAGCTAACTGTGATAGGAGACTTTCTGATGACCAACAAGTTGTTGGCCTATTGAATTCACTAAGTGAAAAATAGAAGGACCAGAAATGCTTTAGAATATGGGAGAGAAGATCTTACTGTTGATATCATAATTTCCGCCTTAAGGAATAAAGAACTTGAACTAGAAACTGAGTTCAAAGATCCTAAAATTGGTGAAAGATTACACATAAAAGAAAAACAAAACCAAAGTAAGAAGAATAATCTGTGTAATTTCAATTCTTCTAACAAAGGTAAACCCCTGAAGCAGAAATTCAAAGATAGAAATAAAAATCAAGTGAAACCAAGAATCAAGTTAGGAAGTGTTACTATTATGGAAAAATAGGACATCTAATAAAGGATTGTTTGAAGAAAATTTATGATATAAAAGAAAGAAATAATCTAGATGGTTCTGCAGCTATTGCCCGCAAGAATGATCCTGATATTCAGGGTGTTGTTTTTGTTAGTAAACCCAAAGAGATCCAAATGAGTGATTCCTTGATTATGAATGTACTTTCCACATGTATCCTATTACAGAATGGTTTTCTGAATTTCTTGATCTCGATGGAGGACCAATTCAAATGGAAGATGACATGAGTTGTTAGATTAAAGGAACTAGAAAATTGAAACTATTGTTAAACAACAATTATATACTTGAGTTAAACAATACCAGATATGTGCATGAAATTATCTCCTCTTCTAAGGTAAATGGAATTTACACTGTCTATGCTGAACCTTTAGTATATTACAACTGTACAGCTGTAAATTTTACCTCTAATAAGTCTTTAATCTCACACAAAAGACTTGGCCACATTTCTGAAAAGGGCTTAAATAAACTTGGATGTTTTGGAAATGATAATATTGAAAAGCTAGATTTTTGTGAAGATTGTATAATTGGAAAACAGAAAAGTTTACATTTCAAAACTGGAGTTCATAAATCCATTTCTATCATGGACTAGTTATATGCTGACTTATAGGGTCCAGCTTATGTGAATATCTTTAGTGGATTTAAGTTCTATCTACTAATAGTAGATGATTTTTCAAGGAAAATATGGACTTTTCTTTTAAGACAAAAATCTGACATTTTTCAAACTTTCAAACAATGGAAATTGATGATTGAGAATCAAACAAACAAGAAAATCAAAGCACTTAGAACTAATAATGGACTTGAATTTTGTAAATTTGAATTTGATTCTTTTTGTAAAGAGAATAGAATCTTAAGACATAGAAGTGTAACATATACCCCTCAACAAAATGGTGTTGCTGAGAGGATGAACATGACCTTATTAGAAAAGGTCACATGCATGCTGCACAGTTCTAGTCTGCCAAATTTTTTCTGGTAAGAAGCCCTGAAAACTGTCACCTATCTTATCTTATAAATAGAAGTCCATCTAGTGCTACTAATTTTCAAGTCCTTGAAAAATTGTGGTCAGGAAAGATATCAGACTATAGTAGACTTAAAGTTTTGGGATGTACAGTCTACTCTCATCAAAGTGAAGGTAAAGTTGAATATAGATCTTTAAAACGTGTTTTTTGGGCTATAGAGAGGAACTAAAGGTTATAGACTTTGAGTCAAAGGCCAAAATGGTTTTAAGGTGATTATTAGCAGAAATGTCATTTTTAATGAAAATGACATGCCCTGCAATAAGACACAATTCTTGAAATCTAAAGAAGTCGCACTCGTTAAAGAGACTATTTTGGAAAATCAAATTGAAAATGCTGAAAATCAAGATGGTTTGATTGTGGTGGAGACTACTCAATCCGAAGTAAATCATGATCAAACTAAATCAAAAATTGAAACTGAATCTATTAACCCATTTCTTGATGATTATCAACTTACAAGAGATAGAGAAATAAAGAATAGAATACCTTCAACCAGATTTAGTAATGATGATTCTGTGACTCTATTCTATGTATTAGACTTCTTAAATTCTAAACCCACTACTTATGAGGAAGCTGTTAACTGCCCAGATTCTAAGTTCTAGAAAGAAGCCATGAATGAAGAATTGAACTCTTTATTTAAGAATAAAACCTGAGTTTTAGTAAATAAATCTAAAGATAAAAGGTAGTAGATTGTAAGTGGATTTTTAAAATCAAACAAGGAGATTCTAATACAGAAAATAAGAGCTATAAAGTCACATTAGTGTCAAAAGGATTCATTTAAAAGGAAGGAGTGGACTATGATGAAGTTTTTCACTAGTTGCAAAGTACACTTCTATCAGAATTTTGTTAGCCTTAACTGCACACTTTTACTGGGAATTACAACAACTTGATGTAAAAACAACATTTCTTAATGGTGATCTTGATGAGGTGATGTATATGAATCCATCTATGGGGTATGAAGTCAATTCAAAAACTAAAAAAGTTTGCTTATTGAAAAAGTCTCTTTATGAGCTAAAACAAGCCTGCAGGAAGTGGTATATAAAACTTAATTCTTATGTGCAAACTTTGGATCTTGTTATTATATGTTGATGATATGTTACTTGCTTGTAATGATAGGTCTAAAATAATTTTTTTTTAATTCAAAACTGAAATTTGAATTTGAAATGAAAGATGTAGGTTAAGCTAAAAGGATTATTGGAATGGAAATAGAAAGGGATATAAATAATTGCATCTTTGTTTTGAAACAATGTTCATATGTGAAGAAAATACTTGAGAAGTTTTCTATGCTTGAGTGTAAACATATTTCCTTGCCCATTGCTAATCACTTTGAACTGTCTAGTGATTAATCACCTAAAACTGGTGATGAATTGAGAAGAATGGAAAATGTTTCTTATGATAATGTTGTAGGATCTATTATGTACCTTATGGTGTGTACCAGACCTAACATAACTCGTGGTATTAAAATTTCAAGTAAGTTTATGGCAAATTTGGATGAAACACACTGGTTAGCTATAAAATGGATGTTTAAATACTTAAAAGGTTCTTCTGACCTTGGCTTATTATTTAAAAGAAGCAATGAAGGAATAACTCTTAAGGGATACACTGATCTGATTTTGCTGGTGATCTAGATAAAAGATGATCCATTCATCTTTACTTTGTGTGATGGATGCATTAGTTGAAAATCTCAACTACAAAAATTAGTTGTTTGGTCTTTAACTAAGGATGAATATATTGTTGCTTGTGATGCTGTTAAAAAAAAATATATGGTTAAGAGGGTTATTAAATGAAATTGGTTTTATGAATGATTCTGTAATAATTTATACTGATAATCAAAGTGTTATTCATCTTAGTAAAAATCATGTATATCATGATAGAACAAAGCATGTGGATATAGAGTTTTACTTTGTGAGAAACATGGTTGAAAAGTGTTTGATCTCTTTAGTTAAAGTTCTTACAGAATACAATCCCTCTGATTTAGGAAGCAAAATTCTGACTCTAAATAAATTTAGAATCTGTTTGAAGATTCTAAACATCACTTGAAGGTAGTGATCTAGTGATATTTTGAATATCGAGCTTTATTTTGTTGAAAATTGAACTAACTTTAAAAAAAAAATTGGTACTTAGAGTAAATGAAGCTAAGTGATGTCTAGATCCATTAATTGATACCAAGAAATAGTTTGACAAGGTAGAGATTGTTAATTTAATGGGCTGTCTCACTATTTACTTAGCCTGTTGGGCTGTCTTAATTTTCAAAACTGGGTTTTGAGGCCCAGTTCTTAAAATGCATTTTCAATTACACGTATTTGCCTCTTTGAGTGGGTTGTGGTCTGTCGTACACATGGCTGAATCCTGATCTTGTATCTGAACCGACTGCATTGTTTTTGAAAAAGGTTCTTTTCTTTGTGTGGGTTAGGGTTTATCCAAAAATCTGTAACTTTTGATTTTTGTGTTGTAATCTCTATTCTTTTGGTAAGAATGATGGTTGTTTAGTACAATCTTTGAAAGATTTCTGAGTGTTTGGTTACTAATTTGTATATAGAGAGGCTAGAAAGAACTCGAAGATACATTTTTGTATGATTTCTTAGTTGATATTAATGGATTTGTAGCAATATCTCTTGGCAGATGCTCAACAAGTGATTCGATCAATAAACTGGACTCTCCGGCCCTTTTAGGGCAAAACAATTCTCTTATTCTTGTGTTTTTTAATTTTTTATGCAACTTTTTGAGTTTCTTAACGCTTTGTATAAACTGGTTTGTTACGTTCTGGGACCGACACTATCATTGGACTGTTTAAAAAATAGTCAATTTTTGTACCCCAACCATTTGCAGCTAACATTGTATCTATCAAATAGGTGGGCAAGATTTTCTATTAAAGTGGCTTAATTCATTTTAAAATCTTGATACTGGGTGGTACGAAAATATCAAAACAATTGACCTGCATAAAAGTTTATCATTCTGAAACCGCGTCGGAATACTTGGAACCCTTTTTTCATAGAATCATGCTACTTGTACAATTTTAGTTGACGACTTTACACTTGATAGCATCACATCCATCCATTTTAAAAAATGTTTTTAAAATCAACGGTCCGAATCTTGACAACACCAAGGTTGTCAACCGTGGTTGTCAACGAGGGTTGCAGGATAACTTTTGATATATATGTGTTGAAATTTCCTCTCTCCAAATCAAGAATCAAACCCTATATCAATTAATTCAGCAATTTTTTGGCTACACTTTGAATTAGTTGATATTAATGGATTTGTAGTAATATCTCTTGGCAGATGCTCAACAAGTGATTCGATCAATAAACTGGACTCTCCGGCCCTTTTAGGGCAAAACAATTCTCTTATTCTTGTGTTTTTCAAATTTTTATGCAATTTTTGAGTTTCTTAACGCTTTGTATAAACTGGTTTGTTACGTTCTGGGACCGATACTATCATTGGACTGTTTAAAAAATAGTCAATTTTTGTACCCAACCATTTGCTGCCAACATTGTATCTATCAAATAGGTGGGCAAGATTTTCTATTAAAGTGGCTTAATTCATTTTAAAATCTTGATACTGGGTCGTACGGAAATATCAAAACAATTGACCTGCATAAAAGTTTATCATTCTGAAACTGCGTCGGAATACTTGGAACCCTTTTTTCATAGAATCATGCTACTTGTACAATTTTAGTTGACAACTTTACACTTGATAGCATCACATCCATCCATTTTAAAAAATGCTTTTAAAATCAACGGTCCGAATCTTGACAACACCAAGGCTGTCAATCGTGGTTGTCAACGAGGGTTGTAGGATAACTTTTGATATATATATGTGTTGAAATTTCCTCTCTCCAAATCAAGAATCAAACCCTAGATCAATTAATTCTGCAATTTTTTGGCTACACTTTGAAGTTTGATTTTTTTTTTTTAATTTACAGAGATGTTAGGAATGGGAGGCTTGAGAGATGAGTAAATATATGGAAAATAATACTCTTGCTTGAAGTTTAACTTACTTATACGATTTACACGAATTTGGACAGAGTGATTAGTGTTGACCCTGAAAAATGAGTCAACAGATGTCGGGCCTACTCTCCCCACGTCGAACCAATTTCGGCGCGTCTTTACCGGAGAAACGGTGAGAAATGAGGTAGATTTGAACGTGGGAAGTGCTTCACGATGAGAGACAAAGATGTTCGAACTTCGACGGGTGAAACAAAGGTGATCACGCTAATAATGATCACCGAACGAGAACAAAACTACTAATCAAAGATCTTGCTAGATCATATGGAAGGATAGAAATAAAAGGATATTGTAAATTATAAGACCATCGACTTATACAATTTTCCTACTAAGTGTATGATGTGAAATGAAAATACAATCGTTTGTGAGAAAATTTCGTCATATTTCTTTTTTATTCCATATTTGAGAGTTCAAGACATGAGAAAAAGCTAATACTAACTCCAACTTTTTCAACCCCTTCTAAGTTACAAACTAGATCTATTTAAAGTGCCTTAGCCTACGTGGTGTCCATTCAGAATCACGTGGCCTCATCTCTTTGGTTGAGGCTTCACATCAATGTCTATTTATACAATTAATACATTGATAAGGGGTCAGCTGCCCTACACGGTAGGCTGACACCCTAACATCTTCCATTACAACTATTACATCAATCACTTCGAAAAGATACTTAAATATTTTACAAGAGACAACATTAACCTATGAGCTTCGGATAGCCTAAGAGCCTCGGAGTTGGTCTTCTGAATGAGAGCTTCAGCTTCTTTCTTTGTCTCTTTAGGTAGTGCCTTAGCCCAATTGTGGTGATCCGCTAATTGAGGTAGTATCTCGACATCTACGTAGTTTTCTTGCATCTTGAGCATCCGGGTCTTTGTTAACTTTTTTGTTGACTTTCTGCCTACGTGGATTGCTACGTGGAAAATTTAACTCTGAGCTTCTGTGGTTAGACGTACCAATAGTCCCCCAAGTCTAGGCATGTTGATGAGAATGTTAAATCCTATATTTGTCTTCCATTAATCCTTTGATTTTGTAACTAATTAATGCCTAAATGTACTCAGTATTCTTATATTTTGATTTAGGTTGCAATTGGGTGAATATGGTGGAATTTAAAAGAAACAAGCGAAAATGACTAAAATGGAATAAATACAAAGTTCGGGGACTAAAATATAAATACTCAAAATATACGTCGAACCTTACGATTAAGATTTGAGAATGTTAGGCATCAATTGGAAGAGGAAAGAAGCCAAAGGGATGAAATATAGTTAAAATACTATCACATATCAACTCTTACTAGAAAAAGTTATGCTTCAGATTTTCAGTTTCAGTTTGAGACCTATTTTTGGCATAAGTAATGTTCGAACTGGAGAAATTATATTTTTGGACGATTTCTAGCGAAAGGCGTTTCAACAAATTTCAGAGTCCAGTTTCAATCTTCTATGCGACCACATGACTTACTACCATGCGGTCGCATAGTTCATTCCCGGTACGAAAATCATGGTTTCCGAATTTAAGTCAACTACTTATGAGAACAACTATAAATACATATTTTAAAATCCTAGAACAGAGGAAGAATACACAAAACACCTCCCATCTTCATTCTTGATTATTTTGCTCTTAAAATCATGAATTGTAACTAAACTTTTACACTTGGTCGAAGGAAATTGAAGCCTCGAAATCACATATTGTGAGATCTAAATAATTTTTCTTATTATTTAATTTCTTATTTTGTGTATAAAATGTCCTTCTACATTAATTTAATTGTTAGGAGACCTACTAGTTTGTTATTCATTACAATCTACCGCTAAGTTGGACATCAAATCCATAATTGCTTGATCCCTTTAACTTGTGAGCCAACTAGAATTTAATTATTTGCTGCGTTAGAAATTGTTAAATCTTGGGAAGAACATTTGAATAAATTAAATACAACCACTTGTGATTGTGTTATTTATTTTCATCGATTTCTCTAATTATTAAGGCGATTACTAGATTGAATCCATAGCTC
>CAIGRF010193127.1:62198-76127 GCA_903798235.1 Fraxinus ornus | reverse complement strand
TGAGTGGACAAATTACATGGAAAAAGCTGAATCTCATTATCTAGAGAACACTGCTTCAGTGGAAACTGGGAAAAAGGATATGGAAGAGGTTCTCCATAACTGGTGAGTGTACTCTTCATTCTTGTTGCCAAGAGCATGTTTTGCTATGCTTAGAAAACTTGCTTATAAGTCAGCAAGTAAATTTCAAAACAGCATAGCATAACATGATCTATATTCATCGATATCACTGTGCTGAATGATTTCTCAATTAGCGTACTTTCATGAATCAAAAATAAAATTGTGCAGTTTGGAAAAAGCAAAATTGGGTGTCCAACAATGGTGCAACGCGCAAGAATCCTTGCTCGGTTTAGAGAAGAGCAATGTTGCTTCTGTTGACGAAATTGTTAGGTTAGTTATGCATTCCTTGATTGTATACTTCAAGTCAAGCTTGCACATTTTTAATTTATTATAAATATGCCGCATATTTACTACAGGGTAGGGACGGAGACCAGTCAAGTCTTGCGTGCAAAATTTTCTTCTGCTATGTCAGCTGCACTCGAAAATGCAGATATAGGAAGCAAGAATGTTCTCTTGTCTATTGAACGTAAGATATCAAGCCTTTCAAATCGAATTGATAGGTATTTTATTATTTCACATACATAATAGTACTAAACAAATCCATGCAGGTTCACTTCAACTTGACCGTGAGGCATGTGGGAATCTTAACTTAATGATTGATCCATGTTGTGGAAACTTGAGGGAACTGAAAAGCGGACACTACCACAAGACTGTAGAAATCACAGAAAATGCAGGAAAATGCCTTTTAGAAGAATACATGGTAAGACTTCATCCGAGCCTTTTTTGCATCAAATTTATAAAAAATATTGGAACGTGTGAGCCACAGGTCCCTAAAGCTTGGCCCCACAAGCTGGGCATGTCTATAGCATGCTGGGCAGCCTGCCCCTTTTTGACACCCCTACATGTGTGTTGCATCAAATTATAGATCATTGCAGGATAACTTGGGATATGTCGGAGATGGTGTTATAAATATGAACATTTTTAATTGGGGTAAATGAGTGGTGGTGAACTAGTGGTTCCTACTTTGAAGTGTGGATAAAAAGTGCTTTTACTTGATCATGGTGTGCATAAACACCTTGAAACACCTTGGATGTTTATAAACGGGGTAAATGAGCTGTGAAGAGTGAGCAGTACTTGTGAATCCTACAAAATAGGTGCTTTGACCAAAAGACACTTTTTGACCTTGGTGTTTATAAAGACCTAAAAACACCTTGCCAAACATATAGTTACAAGAAACTCTCTTTCCTCGTCAATAATAGTATCTGAAAAATCTATGCAACTACGTCTCTCTCCTCCGATGCAAATGATTTGGCAATTCCATGTGCAAAATTCTATTTTAAAATTTAAATCAACTCTTCATTGACAGGTGGATCAACCGTCATGCTCAACACCGAGGAAAAGACAATTCAATTTTCCAAGCGTTTCTTCCATTGAAGAACTCAGAACCCCAAGTTTTGAGGAACTCCTCAAATCATTTTGGGATGCAAAATCATCAATACAAGTGAATGGAGACATAAAGCATATTTTAGAGGCTGCCCATTCTTTGAGAGACCCACGAGCTCCCCTCACTGCTCTCAATTAATCGAGTATATATAACTAGCTATAAACACTTTCTTAGTATTAAAATGAATTTTGTACATAATGTATGGTTTGATGAATTACATTTGTTGATTGCTTTGAACATTCAAATTATATTCATGGAGGTGTAAAATATGGAACTAAGTAGGAAATAGTAATCTGGTTTCTTTCTGGGAATCAAAGGGAGTTTCAGTTCTTGGAAATGTAATGAAAACCAGCAGTCGTTAAGAGTGTTTGTATTAGAAGAATGTAATGAATGATTTACTATGTATGTATGTATGTATGTATGTATGTATGTGTGTGTATTATATTATCTTATATCAGATAGTAAAGGGGCTTTGCATTTTCCTGTTTCTTCAAGTCATTCCATGGACAATTGGAAATTTGGGATTACTGCATTAAATTGAAATGTATTGATCCAAAAAGAAAAGAGCTTACCATCTCAATCCTTTTATTGGTAGCGCGTTTTCTTCTCCATCCTATGAATATATAAACTTCATGCATGTACAGTCCTGAAAAAAGTGAAAAAGGAAGAACCAACCTTATGGCTTAAAGATAGGCAAGTTTGGAAGTGACTGTAATACTACTATTCCTTTTGGCTTAACCATAGTGGGAAGTTTTTATTCTACCCACCGGGTGTAGGATATCAGAGCTGTCTTTAAGAGAATCAATTACCAACTTCCTTTCTACTTTCAATAAAATTTGAACTTCTGACACATAACTGACAAGATATGATTGAATAGAAAAGTTGACTGTGTTTAGACGATCCAATGATATAATGTCATTTGATATTATGTCGACATTTTTGTCAAACTGTTCACGCAATGTAGCATGATTGAGAAAGGAAGATGCTGCAGATTCAACAATTTAAAGGCACGTATTTCAATACTAAGCTTGTGATAATAGTGAACATGAGTCAAACTGAATCNAAAAAAAAAAAAAAAAAAACATACGAGGCCAGTAAGGAAGATCACATTATTTTGTTCAATAAAATTGCTTGTAAATTACCCGATAGCCAAAAACAAAAGCTTTTGTTCGAAAATCACACTGGTGGCTCTCCACCAAATGGGTTGTTGACCCCAAAAAATGAATTTAACAGATTTCGGGTCCACTCTTGCCAAGTCAAGTATGATTCCGACGTATTCTTACCGGAATCACGGCGGTAAATGGAAGGGAAATGGACGTAGGAGACACTTTGCAGCGAGGGTCAGAAATGTTCAAGCTCTGATGGTATAAACAAAAACGATCGTGCTAACAACGATTGCCGAATGGAAACCAAAATAATCTACGTTACAATCAACGGGAATATGTGGAAGGATAGATAAAAATGTGCGTTGAGGTCATTATGTTGCCTATTGAAATTTGTGTTCAATGAGCTTGTAAAGAGGATTTATGAATATTCTACCAAGTGTTTGTATATAAAGTTTTCAAGAGTTTCAAATGTATATTTCGAGTATATGATCGCCAAAAATCCCATCCCCATCGCTTACAAGGAGAACCTATTTATATTGCCTTGGCCGACGTGGTGATTGTTGGATCAGAACCACATGGCCTCATCTCCTAAATTGGGACGTCACATCATTGTCTATTCATATAATTAATATATTAATAAGGGGTCAGTCGTTTTATATAATAGACTGACATATTGACAAACTTTATTACAAGTGTTACATCAGCCACTTCTAAAATATATTCAAATCTGTCACGTAGGACAGCATCAGCTCCATGGACTTCAGATGGTTTAAGAGCCTTGGAGAGCCTCAGCTTAAGTTGTAGTGCTTCGTCCTTGAGGTAGTGGCTCAATATAGACCTCGAATTTTGATGAAAGGACTTCGGTCCTATTTGACTTCTTCATTCTTTGACATTGTGAATCTTCCTTTGACTTTCTTGTTGACTTTCTACCCACATGGCTTACTACGTGGCACCTTTACTTTGAGTCTTAGAGGCGAGGCGTAACAATAGTCCCCCAAGTCTAGGCATGATTATTTATGTAATGCATGTACTTAGAAAGTTGAATAAATTGGAATAACAAGTTTATTGCAGGGGGAATAGCTTTTTACCGTACCACCATAGTTAGAAACATACATGATTTGTGCTGACCCCCTGCGGGTGATATTTGAAGTGGTTTACTTGGTAATTTTTCACCTTTCGGAACTACTTCGAGAAGGGTTACTGAAGCAGAGCAATTTCGAAGTTGTGTCTTCCGAAGTGTATTTATATATCTGAGGTACTAGCTGAACTGGCTGAAGTGAAGGGGGTCAGCCATTCATAGGGCCTCAAAGTTGATAGCTACGAAGCGTTTTGTTTTTAATGAATTTGAGAAACACGAGGCGTCCTTAATTATGGTACTTCAATGATTTGATGTCGTGACACTTTTCCAAGAAAAAAATAGCAGAGGTGATACACCATCCAATACACGTAATCATCGCTGCATTAATGCACAGTGATGGCTATCTCCTACGTACCTTGCGAATTCCAGAAGCATGAGGGCGCGTGGAACAAACATCCTGATCTGGGTCGTAGAAGAAGAAAAGTCAAACGTACTAAATGGCTCAGATCTATCCTTTCAAATAGACGGTTGGATGACATGGATCAAGATTTAACGGCTGGGGTCAAGTAGGTATGCCTATAAAAGGCATGGATTTTTTAGAGAATTTCTCTACTTTTGCACAAATCTTGGCGTCTCTCCTTCTCAGAGTTCCCGAACCTCCAAGTTTTTCCAAGAATTCTTGAAGTTTTCCAATCGAGTTTTTTCTTTTCTCCTTGTTATCTTTGCGAATTTCAGAGTTCTTTTTTCTCCATTCTCTTTGAGAAACTTGTAAGTATTGTATTTTTAGCTTTCAGATTTGCAGAACCTTAAGCACTCTTGTAAATTAGTGGCTTCTTTGAAATCTGCTGGGGAAACGTAAATATTAGCGAGTTGTCGAGTGAGATGGGTTTTACACTCACAAATACAGCCGACCTCATCACCATTTAGCCTAGGCAAGGTGCTTCTATTTCTAGGGGAGGTAATGGGGAGGACGAGATAACCTGGGGGTAGCCAAAATTCCATCCTCAGTAGATCCTACTTAACCAATCTTAGGGAGAAGTATAGGATCCCTTACGACATCGATTCCCCATCTCCTAATGAGTGAGCTTTCTACCCTAAGCAAGGTTGTATCGTCGTCAGAGAGTTTTTGGTAAAGGCTAGGCTTCACCTACCGATCCACCCATTATTCAGGGCTGTTATTAGGTTGTACGGGCTGGCCCCTACCTAGCTCATCCTCAATGTCTAGGCCCAGTTAGTGGGCTCTTACTTCTTTCGGAAGGAGGCCTCCTTAGGCGAGGACATGCCATTGCATGTTTTCCAAACAGTGTACTAGCTTCGATCTTTAGGAAAATGGGACTCCCAGGGTTGGTACTCTTTGTGTTCGTGGGGGTTGCACTCCCCTTCCATTGTAGGCGTGCCCACTTCCATCAAAGGATGGAAGGAGACTTGATTTTGGGTTAGGGAAAATAACAGGAGTGTGAGGGTGATGACTTCCCACACTTCAAAGTCCCAACCTCATACTTCGAAGCTCATGAGTGTATTTTTTGCTTCTTTGATTTCTTGAACTACGAGGTCTGATACTTACATTTTTGTGTTTGTTTTGCAGGATCAGCAGGAGGTTCGAGTTCACTGAGTGTGACTGGGACACTCTAACTGAAATTGACAAGAAATCATCTAACGTGCATGACTTTGGCCGTTTGATCTAGCCAAGGCGCTTTTTTGAAAATTTTGGTTTAAAGTCAAGAAAGGGTAAGAGGTTCTTATACTTAAGTTATTTTTCATGATATTTCTTTTTGTAGGATCTTTCTAACCTTGTTCATTTTTTGTTCATAGATAACTTCGAGAAGATGAGATACCACACTCTTAACATGGCTACAATCCTTGCTGCAACATCCACTTCGGGAAAATGGATGAAGCCCTCATCTGTTGGAGGGAAGCAGATGAGGGATAAGAGACTGAGGGACGACCTCGTATGCTAAATAGGGGAAAGAAAGTGAGGGAAGAAGAACCTAAGATAAGGTTCAGTGCCCCGACCCCTAGGAGCGGGTGGTTGACGTCCCTCCCTCCGCTCTGAGGTCCCAGCAGGGGATAAACTTTTGGGTAGCTCAATGGCTATGGCCTCTGAGGGGCAGAAGAGACCAACTGCTGTAGAGCCGTAGAGGCAGGATCCTGCTAAGAAGGGCAAAGCTTCAAGTGACTCCACCACCTCTGAAGCTTCTAAAGCAAAACCTGCATTGGCCAGGTGGACTGACGAGCTGAATCCGAGGCTCTTGCCCTTTTTCCTCCAAAATTTGAGAGTGCAACAATGACATTTCATAAGAACGGATGGAGAAGTGGTAGTCCTATGTGGAAAAGAATGATGTTGTCGATGTCTTTGCCACAATGGTGGCCTAGGCGGAGAGGTCGTTCGGCATGGCCATAGAGGTTGTAGCCTTCTTTGAAAACCTTAAAGTAAAAATTGAGCTAAGGCTTCCCAGGATGAGGAGGTATCTAGCAAAGCTAAGGTCGGGGTGGAGGCCTTAAGGGAAAAACTTGACGATGAGTCAATGAAACTCGCTTATGCCTTGGCAGAAATTGAGACTTTGAAGAAGGAGGTCCACTTATCTCAAAGTGAGGTGGCCTCTCTTACTAAACTAATGGAGACTTCTAATGTGCATCAGAAGCTGACCGCTAAGGCCCTAGATAAGGATAACAGGGAAAACTCAACTTTGAAGGGAAAATGGGAGAGCTAACCTCCCAAGTAGTTGGGTTGACAGAAGAAGTGGAGACTGTCGGAGTGATGCTGAACTGGCCAGCAAAGACGCTGAGAAGATGTTCCTTGTCAACTTCCACCTAACTGAAGCGTACAAAAGTTTTGAGAAGTATGGGAGGAGGTACGCTTACACTGAAATGATTGAGTAGTTAGAGGTATACACACAAGGCATCAACACTTCTGATTTGAAGTTTGAGTTTCTTGAGGTAGAAGAAGAGCCTCAAACTCCGGCTGAAGGGGATGAAGTCATTGAGCTTAACGGAGATGTAGTTGAAGAAGTGGCCCCCCAATGTCATAATTCTGTTTGTGGCTCCTCATGCCCCACCCCCTAGAGCTTAGGACTTCAATAGTACTTTTATATTTTTCCCAAAGTGTATTGGCTTCGGTCCACCAAATTACATACTTCTTTATAAATGAATGAACTTTCTTTATTCAAACTATAAAGTAATATCAACTTGTTAATAACATCAGATGTGTAACAACTTTGGAAGCTTGACTATATCAAACTTATGAATATTGAAGTCCAACAACATAGAGCATGTAGTGAGGTCAGACTTATGCATTTATGATCTCAGTAACATATTCAAACTTACAAGAAATTCACAAGTGTTAGGAGGTCTGACCTAACAACGAAGTTCAGAATTTAAACACATCATACTTCAAATAATAAATCAATTGAGGCCTTGTTAATCACTGTAGAATTTGTGGAATTGCACATTATAGTTCAATAATAATTCAAACATCAATATTTTATCCTTATGTTTGAAGGTCGTGTACCTTTATAAGTTTTTGAACGTATGCACGTCAATATTTGTGAACTGAGGCTCTTTAGTACTTTAGATTTTACTCTAAATTTTTATAATTTGCACAACTATAGGTAGTTTGCTTGCCTTTTATTTGAAGTATGGGGTTGAGTGGTTCGCTCATGCTTAGGCTTTCCTAACAACTTTAGTTGTTAAAGGTATTTGTCACACTCTGCGAGTATGGATGTGGTACTTTTTGGGACCTAACTATTTGGAAAGAATTTTTTCTTTTGCTTCCCCTGTATAAGGACAGTTCGTCCTCGCAGGGGCACATCTAGAGCTTTTGGTTTTTTCTAAGGGAATTTTAACTCATGATTCATGAATAATATAATAAAAGCCATTTTATTGAATTCTAAATTGTGTATACAAAATGTTTTACATCATTGGTAATACTTACGTAAATGTTCTACATTCCATGGATGAGGTTGTACCTTTCCATCTATATTCTCAATTTTATAGGTTCCTGATCGAATCTCTTCATTGACGCGATAAAGACCCTCCCAATTGGGACCCAGGATTCCCAAACCATGCTCTTTAGAGGGTGGAAATACCCTTCCCAGTACCTGTTCATTCAAACGAAATGTCTTTTTTTTTTTAACCTTTGAATTGTAGTATCTAGTCATTTTTCTTTAATAAATGGCCAATATAGCTTGAGAGTCGTCCCTCCTTTCTTCAAGGAGGTCGAGTCCACATCTTCTCATCTCGTCATTACTTATTTCGTTGAAATGTATTCGTCGAGGAGATGGCAGACCTATTTCAACAAGGCTTATAGCCTCGGCCCCGTAGGCCATAGAGAATGGGGTTTCTCCCATAACAGTTCTACTCGTAGTGCGGATTGCCCATCGTACTTGAGGTAACTCATCAACCTATACTCCTTTAGAGGCATCCAATTTCATTTTCAATGTATACTTGATCGTTTTGCTGGTAGCCGCGACCTGCCAATTTGCCTGGGGATGGTGCGGGGAGGAAAAATGCTTCCTGATGCCTAATTCTTCGCACAATTTTATGACCTTTTGTTGTCAAATTGTTACCATTATATCATATAATTGAGTGGGAAATTCCAAACCTGAAGACGATATTCTTCCATAAGAACTTGGAGGTGTTGGCCTCTATGATTTTTGCTAGTGGTTCTGCTTATACCCGTTTAGCGAAGTAATCAATGGCGACAATCGCGAAGCTAAAGTTTCCTTTCCCTCTGGGAAGAGGTCCTATAAGATCAATTTCCCATTTTGCAAACAGTCAAGGGCTGGATATGACATTCAACTCTTGAGAAGGTTGCCTTTGAATAGTAGTAAAGCATTAGCACTTATCACATTTCTTAACAAACTGTTGCACGTCCTTTTTCAAGGTAGGCCAGTAATATCCTTGTCTAAGTACTTTTTGTGCTAGGGACTACCCTCCACTGTGGTTCCCACATACCACCTCATGGATTTCCTGGAGTACGTAATTTGCTTTCTCTCTTCCAATGCACCTGAGTAGGGGTAATGAGAACCCACGTTTGTAAAATACATTGTCTTGAAAGACAAAGTGGACAACTCTTTTTTCTGAGCTTTTGAGCCTCCCATTTTCAAGGGGTAGGGTCTTTTTTGAGAAAGGATATGATTGGTTTCATCCAAGATGGATTGTCTTCAACCCACATAATAGTTTCATTTATGTTGATAGAAGGTCTAGAAAGATGTTCTATAGGCACAACTGTAAGCAACTGGGAATCTTTACTGCTTGCTAGTTTTGATAGTATGTCGGCATGGACGTTTTTGGAGCATGGGATTTGTACAAGTTCAAATCTCTCAAAGGGTGGGATAATCCCATAACCAATTTCAAGTATGCTGTCATGGACTTATTCCTAGCTGAGAAATTGCCATGAACTTGACTTACCACTAGCTGGGATTCGCTGTTGATGATGAGCCTACTTACTTGCATTTTTTCGGTCAACCTTAGGCCGACTAAGAGGGCCTCGTATTCTGTTGCATTATTGGTGGCTTTAAAATTGAATCTTACAGCACAAGTAAGCTTATGTCCATTTGGACTGACCAAGATAACCCCTGCTCCTGACCCCGTCTCTCCTAAAGATCCATCAACTAAGAGGTTCCAAGTTGGAGGTTCAGCAGGATACATTTCCTCTTCCATTTCTAGAACATGAGTGAATCCGTCCACAAAATCTGCCAGGCTTGCCCTTTGATGGCTGCATTTAGCTTAAAGATGATGTCAAGCTCACTAAGTTTCACAACCCGCTTAAGTAACCTCCTTGAAGCGTCTGGCATTTGTAGTACTTACTTGAGGGGGAAGTTCGTTAATACATGTATACTATGAGCTTGGAAGTATGGTCTTAGCTTTCTTTACGCTATTACCAAGGAGAGAGCTAACTTTTCCATGCTTGGATAGCGATTATTTGTTGCCGAGTACTTTATTGACGTAGTAAATTGGCATTTGGTGGTTGTCCTCTTCTCTTATCAGGACCGAGCTGAGCGCTTTGAAAGTCACTGCTAAGTATAACTGTAGTGGCTCATGATTCTTTGGTTTGGAGAGGAAGAAAGCCTATCCCAAGTGCTTCTTGACTTTTATAGGACTATTTTGCATTCCTCTGTCCATTGGAACTTGTTTCCTCCTTTGAAGACCTTAAAGAAGGGTAGGCACTTGTCTGTCACAGATGCGTCTTTAGTCCTTGCAACGCCAACTCACTCTCGTCGGTCCATTGGAATTTGCTTCCTCCTTTGAGAGGTTTGATGAAGGGTAGGCACTTGTCTGTTGCCTTGGAGATGAAGTGGTTCAAGGCTGCCACTCCTATAGTAAGGCTTTGTACCTATTTTGGCCTTTGAGGTGACTTTATTTCAATCAAAGCTTTGACTTTTTCAAGGTTCGCTTCGATACCTCTTTGGTTGACGATGTAACCCAAAAATTTTCTAGAGGACACTCCAAAGGCACATTTCAAAGGATTGAGCTTCATCCGATATCTTTTCAGAATTTGGAATGTTTTATTAAGGTTTTTTACATGATCCCCAGCGTTCAGGCTTTTTACCAGCATGTCGCCACATAGACCTCTTGTGGTTTTTTCAATAAGGTCAGCGGACATTTTGTTGACAAGTTTTTGATAGGTAGCTCCGACGTTTTTAATCCGAAGGGCATGACCTTGTAGTAGTAGAGTCCCTTGTCTATGATGAAGGGAGTGTGCTTCTCATCTGCTGGGAACATGGCGATTTGGTTGTACCCAAAGTACACGTCAATGAAGCTTAGAAGTTCATGTCCGATAGTTGAATTCACAAGTTGGTCTATTCTGGGAAGCGAGAAGCTGTCCTTAAGACATGCTTGGTTTAAACTTGAAAATTCTATGCAAACCCTCCACTTTCCGTTATGCTTTTTGACCAACACTAGGTTAGAAACCCACTTTGAATACTCCGATTCCCGAATAAACCCACTATCGATTAGCTTTTTAACCTTATCTTTTAGAGCCTCTTATCTCTCAGGGTTGAGGGCTCTTCTCTTTTGCCTATGTACCATAACTTTTGGATCTATGTTTAAGTGGTGGCAGCTGATCTTTGGATCAATGCCTATCATGTCACCATGTTTCCAAGTGAAAACATCATATTTTTTAATAAAAAGTTTTTAAATTCCTCATTCACCTTTATGGGTAGGTTACTTCCCATTTGCAAGTACTTGGATGGATCCTGTGGGTCTATTGGGAAGCTCTCATGTTCTTCCATAGGTGCTGTTTGAGGCTTGCAGTCAATGATACGAGGGTCCAACTCCTCTAAGTTAGTTGCTTCTTCAGCAGTCAGGGGCATCGGTCATTTCAACGTCTTTCCCTTGTTCAGGGGTACTCCCTTATCTAGGGACGTCGCTCATGTCAAGGTCTACGATAATGATGTTGATGGTTTTCATTTCTGCTTTCCTTAGGGAGTTCAAGTAACACTCCCTAGCACCTCTTTGGTTACCTCGGATTGTAGAATGCCATTTTCAGTTGGAAATTTCATGCATAAGTGATGAATGGAGGTGACATCCCATAGCTCCATCAATGCTGGCCTTCCAAGTACTCCATGATAAGCGAATCAATTATCGACTACCAAAAATTTCATGAAGTGGTGATCAGTTAAAGTTGTAGTTCCCATCTCTATTGCTAGAGTGATTTTATCCCTTGGGATGATGTTATCTCTTGTAAAGCCGTACAAGGGGGTACTCATTGGGGTTAGCTCACGGTCGACTTTCATCTTGTCAAACGCGGTTCCAAAGTTGATGTTGATCGAACTTCCATTGTCTACTAACATTATTTTCAAGCCATTGAGGGCCACGACTACCTTTACCACTAGGGCGCCAAAGTGTGGATAATGCACACCCGCTGCATCTTCTTGAGTAAATGTGATTGGTGGAATCATTCTTCCAGTAGAAGATTAGTTAACTATGAAACTTGTTATGGGAGGGTCATTTGCTTCTCTGACATAATTTCTTTGTGAGTTTCTAGACTCTCCCCTAACATTCACTTTCCTTGCTAGTAGCAAAGCTCTTTAAGAATGTCTTTTTGAAATCCTACCAACTATGGATGCTGCCTTCTAGTAATCGAGTATACAAAATTTTCTCTCATCCACTTAGAGTCAAATGAAAGGTTCTATACTTCATAGCCGGGGTGACCCCTTTCAAGCTCATGTGTGTTTTGAAGCTGTTGAGGTGCTTCGCAGGGTCACCCCTCCCATCATACTTAGGAATTTTAGGGAGTTTAGCATCGAGGTATTCCTTATGACTTGTGAGAATGGTGAGTGGTGGTCGTCGTCAATAAGGTCACAGGACCTTTATGGTTCATTAGAATCTTCATCCCTCTCCTGGTGAGTTTGGAGAGGTGGTTGAGAGGGTCCTGTCTCACCCATTGCCTGATCTCTTCTTTCCCTCCTATTTCTAGGAAGAGGAATCCGGGGTTCCTCATGGTATGCTGGTTCTTGTCCTTCATACCGAGGATGCTCCCGTTCCATATTTCTAGGTACAAAAGGAGGAGGAGCCTGCCTATTTCTAGGCATAGGGGGAAAATGAGCCGACCTATTTCTAGGCAAACCCGGGCTTATCCTTTCAAAGACACTTGCTGACCTCTAAGGTCGATCTTTTGGCTCATAATTTGGAATGAAGTTAAATGGGACCTCAAAGGGTACCGAGGTGTAATTGGTTAACATATCAACCTCAACCTCTATCCTCTGGGGATCTTCCATCTCGGTACAATAGTGTCCAACCATTTATTTGGCTTTGGAGTTCTTCTTCTTCTTCATGGTACTGTCATTGTGGGCAATGGAATATATTTTTGGGGGCTGCATACAGAGTAATTCAGTACCCCCATCGCCTTTGCATGCTCATTAACATCTTCTGCTTGGCCACATTTTGCTAGGTTATGTTTCTCATATTAGCAGCCAATGTGGCCATTTCTCTAGTGAGCCTAGTTGCAACATTGTCTCTGACTCTGGACCATCCTCGTCTATGTGGTGGGGGTTGTGGGCAAGCGGGTGGGGCAGCTGGCGAGGGTTCCTGTTCTTCAGGGTGTTCCCTCATCCTTCGAGGTGCACTTTCATTGTTTGAACTCATTTTTCTCAAACACTTTTCTTAGCAGAACTCTCCTTTCTTCAACGGCTGAATAAGAGTTGGATTTTGGGATTTTTCAACGATTTTTTCTTCAAGGGCTCCCCTTTTTCATGGGTTGGAAGTATCTAATGGTCCTTTCTTCAAGGACACTCCTTTTTCAAGGTAGAACTTTTTTTGCAAAACTAATCAAGACTATCTTTTATCCACATGTTTTTGTAGTTAAATGTATGGTTTCCTACAGACGACGTCAATCTGCTGACCCCAAAAATGAACTCAACAGATGTCGGGACCACTCTTGCCAAGTCAAGCTCGATTCCAACGCTTTCTTACCTGAATAACAGCGGTAAATGGACGGAAATGAAAGCGGGAGGCACTTTGCGACGAGAGACAGAAATGTTCAAGCTCCAACGGTATGAAACAAAAACGATCGCGCTAACAAAGAGCGCCGGACGGAAACCAAAATAATCTACGTTACAATAAATGGGAATATGTGGAAGGATAGTCGGTATGAAACAAAAACGATCGCGCTAACAAAGAGCGCCGGACGGAAACCATAATAATCTACGTTACAATATATGGGAATATGTGGAAGGATAGATTCGACACCCTGCCTAGATATGTTATTTACTATTTTCTTTCATTAAACTATAACAAAGAGGTCCAGCATTTTCATAAAGTGGTTTTCTATATTGCACCAACAGGTGATAAAGTGCATTCGGGTCTATTTGGGATAGTTTATAGCTTTTATACTTTGTAGAAGAACTTTTTAATAAAATCTTTTTGGATCAGTTTTCTCTAAAAGAAAATTCTTCTGTTAGTATTGTTGCATATTCAGAGTAATCAAGAATGCTCTAGATTTCCGTGGGGAGCAAGTAAAAATAGAAATTAAAACAATTAAAAATTAGAGTGATCTAGAATTGATTCCACCAACATCGGATGCCTAGAAATAGTTGTTATTGGATTCAAATTAGGCAATTGAAAGAAAAGCATCTAGCCCACCAGTGGAGCCAACACTTAGCAAGCCAACTCATTCGTCGGTGCTAGCTTTGGCGAAATTTACAGTTTGGGCAATCGCTAGAGCTGCCGGCAAGCGGTTTGCCAAAATTTTCTAAAAAAATAAAAATATTTGGGCTTATCATTTTTAAAATTTTGGCCCAAAC
>CAIGRF010193127.1:0-12097 GCA_903798235.1 Fraxinus ornus | reverse complement strand
TTGATCGAATCAAAATAAAATGACAAACGCCAAACAAAAACCATTAAAGATGGTAGAAAAACCGATATGAAACAAAAAGTACGATGACATATACAAAAATCAAAAGAAATCGTTAAACATCGACCAGCATCCAAATTAAAATCAGAACATAAAAGGAAACTTCTAAAAGTTGATGCTTATTCCTATTATAACTACTTAATAGAACTAAAGAAATCAGTTGATCAATTTGGTGGTGGGAAGAAAATTTCTTCAGCCTTTCTCTTTGAGCTGAATTTCTGCTCTACTTCAGGACCAACTTTGAATGATGCCTGTAGCACCTGGGGAGACAAAGCCTTCCAAACTGAAGTCCTTCCAGCTAAATGTGTGAAAATTGGACTGCCATACACCACATAATTTAAGTAAGAAATCGTTCCCAAGAAACAAAAGAAATGAATTAGTAAACAAAGAAGAAAGACTCACTTAGGAGTTGTGATGATAGAGAACCACTCCAAACCATCTGGATCAGCAATCTTTGAAACTACAAAGAACCTTGGAACAATGAAAAGATTTCCAGCCTTAACTGTCGTCTCAAGGACACGCTTTCCATCGACGCCAACAACCTGAGCACGGCCACTGCCCCTGACAATATATGTGACTTGCAAGGCAGAGTCACAAGAGAAACCAGGAGAACACATTGCACTTCCATTCAATCTCACAAGATCAGCCCCAAGTCCAACCTCACCGACCAACGGCAAATTCTTCGTGTTCAGAACCACAACCTTTCCTCCGTTTTTAATGTCTACATCCAATGGAGCTTCCTCGCAATTTAAGGCCATGCCTTTGCGGTGCTCTGCCTTAGGCTCAGGCATTTGAAAACTAGCATCGAGTTTGACGATACCCTTACCAGACTGCTGTCCAACTAGAGTTTTAACAACGCTCTCTTCCAAGTCCCATGCCCTGCTGACAAATTCGGTTGAGAACCCAGTGAAGATGCCATTAGATCCCGTTAAGAAGAAGTCAGTAAATGAACCGGCTTTGTGGGCCGTTTTGGTATCTCCAAGGAAGAGGATCACAAGTTCAGTGTCCTGTTTGTTGTACCACCAGGTGACAACACCAAAGGGAAGTGCAATGGCATCACCCTTCTTGATTGCAAGCACCTTCTCTTCTTTTTCTGGAAGCACAATTCCAACCACTCCACTCCCTGAAATTAAAGCAAAAGAGAGTGAGATAGGGAATATTATCTAATTTGACTTGAAACAGAAAAAGTTTCTTTCAAGAATAAGAATCGAATGTGGAATACCACAGAACCATAAACTTATGGAAACTGTTCGAGATGCTAATCACTAAAAAGATTATAAAGAAAACAGATTTGATACACTCATTCAAAAATATATGATCACCAAATTTAAATTGTATTCAATCACAAGTATATTTCAATGAACAGAACCAACACAAGATTAAAAGCAATAACTGGAACCCCAAACAGAATTTTAACACAAATTTCAACGATAAAGGATGATCACATGTGCAAAAATTAAAGCAAAATTGCAAAAGAATAGGCCATAATTTTGCACAAGTTGTTCAAGACGCAAATTACTAAAAAGGTAGCAAAGAAAAGGCAGATTTACAAACAAACCAAATCACTAAAAATTAATCACAAACGAGTGAAAAAAGAAAAATATTCGGACCTTGAAGTACATAGGCAACCTTGGAGGAATCAGAGTAACGAGGCATAGCCAAGCCATTTTTCTCGAGAGCAAGCTTTGCAGCGCCGATATTGCCTTCACGTAGCATAGGCAGTTCATTTGGACACCATGAATAATATGATCCACCCTCTCCTCCGTATACTTTCTTTGCCAACTTAGGGGACAAATCAAGCTCCATGTCTACTCTAAAACTATGAAGATTAACAGAAGTCTTATATAGAAAAAATGGGTTAACAAGATTTGAATTTATAGAGAGTGGATAACAGAATCTTAAAGAGGATAAGACTTAACAGAAAATATATTTTAGATTACTAACAATGATTAATTTAATTTAATGACAGATAATTATCCAAAAGGATAGTTATTATTCTAACAGAATTCTGTTAGTAATGGGAAAGTGTCGTTGGCACGTTTGGTTTTAATTATTTCTTTAATCAATTAATTTTAATATTGAAATTCAGAATCTCAAATATCAATTTAATACTGCTTAATTTATTTATTTTTATCCTGGTTTATATAAATAAATCAAAATTAAATTTTAAATCAAAATATGTAGTTAAAAAATTAGAGTCAACAAATCAACAAAAGCACTAAATTCTAATAGAACTAAAGATCGCTAATTTATGTTGCAGTGAGATCACTATTATATATTAGCATTGAACAAAATAGTATTGCTCGACTCACATTCGATCACAAATTATCATAATTTTGGGTTTTTAAGGTTTTAATAACAATAAATATTATTGATAAATAATTAAATGTACCAATTTCTTGGAAAAGTTATTGATGTGGTCCTCTGATTATTAAAAATGTAGAAGTAGGTCTCAACCTAACAGTTTTCATTCTTCTAACATTTGGTTGCTATTAACATAGTGTTAAAACTCCTTTTCTCTTTTTCATTTTCATTTTTTTAAAGTAAACTTTACCCTTATGTTTAATTAAATAATAAATTGTTGAAGTTGGACCCAAATTTCACTGGGCATTTGTAGATTAGTTGAAGTGGGCCTTGAAGAGGTCAAAATATGGACCAGAAGTGATTTAACCGCATTCTCATTAGTTAAAGGCCAAGCTCTTGCTTAAGCACACAAAACAGGGAGCTGTCACTCGCTTATCGCCGCATGTCTCTCTCTTCCAATCAAGGTGGCACTCGAGCGGCAATGGCATCTGACCTACGATCCGTTTTGCGTTCTGACGTGTTTTTGATGCTCTTTTATCTTTAGGACTATTATTAATGTTTTGACATGTATTTTATATATAGTTGGCTCTTCTTTACAACTTAAAAAAAAAGTTAGATAATAATATAAACACAATATCTTTATATTCTTTCTCTATAATATAGCGAATTCTCTTCCTCCCTGCCAAATTTCTTGTGTTCTTCTTGTGTTGTGATATCTACTTCATATTGTACCATATAATCTCATCCTTAATTTGTAAAAAATGGTATCAGAGTTTAAAGTTCGATTTGTTTGAGGTTTGTTCTTGTGATGACAACCTTGAAGTATGATATTCCGCTTTAGGATCGCAACACTAGATTTTCATTGTGGTAGATAAGATGCGAGCATTACTCACTCAGATGGATTTGGATGATGTTTTGTTGGGATTTGACAAGATAGTCCACAAAATGAACTCTAGAGGGAAACATACGAAAAGATCGCAAGGCTCTGTTACAGATTTATCTTCATCTTTCAAATCATTTTTTTCACGACAATTTGAAAGAGAAAATTGCAGTTGTATTATGGTTGAAGTTGGAGTAATTATGCATGACAAAAAGTCTAACAAACAAATTGCATTTGAAGCAACGATTGTATTCCCATCGTATAACGAAGATAAATTTTTAGAAAACCACCTTGCTATTTTTAAATCAATTGTCGTTGATTTAGAAATCTTAGAGGTTAAGTATGATGAAGAGGATTTGGGATTAATTTTGTCATGTTTGTTGTCCGCTTCATATATGTCTTTTAAATATGCTATTTTATGTAGTCATGATATACTCACCATTGAAAAAGTTTATGATGCTCTATTTACAAAAGAAAAGATGAAACATCTTGTTGGATATGAGGCCCATGGATATGACCTTGTTGTTGATGGTGGTTATGACATACCGAAATCTAACTTTACTAATCAAATGTGTAACTATTGTAATAAGAAGGGACACATAAAATATGATTGATATAAGTTGTAAAATAAAGAAAAATTAGCTGCAAATTAGAAGGAAAAGCAATCGAAATTTCAGATGAAACTGACATTGCAGAAAACTGCTATAGTGATGAAGTACTTTTAGTTCTGGTGAGGATTGTGTTCTTAATGTAGCTTACACTTTTCATATGTATCCCAATCGGGATTTGTTTTCAATGTATGAAACAGTTTCGAAAGGTATTGCAGTAATAGTTAATAATGCACCTTGTAAGATAGCTAGTATTGGAAGTTTTTAGAATTAAATTGTTTGAGAACACTTGACGAGGTGAGACATGTCCCAAAATTGAAAAGAAATCTTATCTTTTTGAGTACGCTTGATTCAAAAGGGTACAAGTACACTAATGAAGGTAAAGTCTTAAAAGTTAGTAAATGTGCCCATGTTGTGTTGTGGGAATAGAGAAGGTCTTAATTGTATGTCTTGCAAAGTTTTACAGAATCTTTGGATACCAATCAGCAGAAATTAGATTCATTGGTGGATATTTAATTTGGTACAGTACCATTGAGTTTGGTTTAGGCTCTATATTGAAAAATACATCTCAGTCGAGCTCAGAAGTTATGGGTAATGTCGCTGTACCGCCACCGCCACCGGTGCCATAGTATTCAATTGTTAGAGGCAGACTCAAGAGTGATATTAGGTCTCTACAAAGGCACGGGGAAGCTGATCTAGTTTCTTATGCTTTAAATGTGGTTGCAAGTGTTGAGTTTAGCAAAGAAGTTTGTAGTGTTGGTTTTTTTACAAGGTTTGCTTTTACCTTGTTTGGTTTGTTGAGTTGTTTTGTAATTTTGTTGCTTGTAGAAATAATTCGAGTAACTTTGGTACCCAAGGAAATTCTGCTGAGCAGTGCTTGGATTCGGTTCACATTCAGTAATTGAGTTTATTCTAGTTGGGTTTTGAGGAAGAGGTGGAGAATTTCGTTCGTTGGGCAATTCGTTTGATGTTCGTGTTGATAAAGAGTTTGTTGTATTCCTTGCAATGGAATTTGTCTCTAGATAGAGAGTTTTGAAGTTTTATTCATTGTGTTAGAATTTGTGTCTATGTGGAGATTTTTTAAAGTTTGACACAAATTTCATTAGATGTTTTGTGGTTAGTTGGAGTGAGCCTTGAAGAGGTGAAAATATGGACCAATAAGTAATTTAGCCACATTCTCGTTAGTTGTGCACCAAGCTCCCACTTGAGTGCGCACACCAGGGAACTGGTGCTCCCTTGGGTGATTGTCGCTCAAGCGACGCCTCCACCATTCGCTTTACGCCGAGTAACTCTCTAGCGACGGTGGCATCCAGCTCACAATCCATTTCGCGTTTTGGCGTGTTTTTTTGTACTTTTTTCCATCTTTAGGACAATTGTTAAGGTTTTGATATGTATCCTATATATAGTTGGCATTTCTTTACATGTATCCTATATATAGTTGTCATTTCTTTACAATATTATAAACACAATATCTTTGTGTTTTTTCTCCATATTATAGTGAATTCTCATTTTTTCTGCCAAATTTTGTGATCTTCTTATGTTATGACATTTACTTCATATTGTGTCATATAACTTTTTCCTTAAATCCTAACATAAATAATGAAATAAGAAATAAGAAAAACGATAGCACATTGGATTTGTATTTTCTTTAATTTTTATTTCTCTGATTTCTTTAACTGTTTTTTCGTTTTTATTTAATTTTAAAAAAACTAAGGGAAAACCATTTTTTAGTAAAAATGTCCTTTGGAGAGTCGAAAGCTACAAAATAAAAGGTTGGAGATTACAAATTACCAAATAATAGGTTGAAGACCTATTTGGTACATTTCCAGGAGGTTGGGTACCTCAACTATAATTTTCTCAAACTTTTAATAAATTTTATTATAGGTATTTAGCACATAGGATCCCTAATAATTGAACATTATGACAATGAGATCTCAAACTTTTGATTTCTAGCACCTTTGGTCCCCAAACCTGGAAAAATTTCCCTATTTTAACTGGTCGGGACAATCTATGCAATGAGCTATCCCGCCTGGTGAGATGGATATGATCAGCATAGTTTTTCAGGCCCAAAACTTGAGATGGGCAGCCCACACGAGACCTTTTAAAGTCAACCAAAAAAGAAACAAAACAGGGGCCTAGAAAACTAATCAAGTTAACTCTGCTATTCATTAGTAGAAATTAATAAATAAATAATAGAGGTATGATAATATGTGCAAAGGGAACATTTTTCGTTACTTTAGTAAAGAATGATTACATCTTGTCAAGAGTTGAAAAATGGATGGTAAATACTTACTACTCCCAGTAGGCATAATTTTATGCCGTAAGAAGTGAGTTAATTGATATAAATCTCGAAGTATTTGATGCTAGTTGAAGCTGACGTAAAATTGTTCCAACCAAAGCTGTAATGTCAAATCCTCAAATGCAACTTGACTAGTACGAAGAGAGTTAGATGTCAATAAATAATTGAAGATGTTAGAGATTTCGCATACTATGGATTCTCTTTCAATAGACTCTGATGCTACCAAAAATCGTACATGTTGATTTCCGAACTTGATGATTGAGAATGAACATGAACAAAATTTTTCAAAACTTGAAACAAAGGCGCTGAAGTGTATCCTTTTCACCCTTCCGATACTTAAGTTAATGAGAGAATTTACGCATGAGGTTATAAATTGAAAATTATGTAAAAAGTGTACATGAATAATGAATAGAGGCCTTATATTATAGAGTAGGTAGCGTACTTCTAGTAGGTTTGAACTAGTTGAAAACTTTTATCCTGACTAAGAAGTTATTGGGTGTTCGAAAGTCCTACCTTGCCTACGAATTTTTATTTGTTAGGTGTTAGGCAACTAGTGTTTGGATAAGNATATTATAGAGTAGGTAGCGTACTTCTAGTAGGTTTGAACTAGTTGAAAACTTTTATCCTGACTGAGAAGTTATTGGGTGTTCGAAAGTCCTACCTTGCCTAGGAATTTTTATTTGTTAGGTATTAGGCAACTAGTGTTTGGATAAGGATACAACTCAAATGGTAGAATCTCACCATGATATGACAAAAGAGATATATTAGGACACAACCTTATCGGAGTTGGATAAGTCTTATCTTATGGAAGATTCCTAATGGATAAGGTCATGCTAGAAGCTAGGTAAAGGCCTATTCCTGAAGATACCCAAAGACCTCAAGCTTGAGGAGACATGCCCGAGGAAGTTAGAGGGAACGTCACAAAATTGGCAATATTCAACCTCGGGAAAGTGTCCTCAGGTCATGACAATTATTGGCTACATCAGTGGCCCCGTACATCCATGTCAGAGGCTTGCACACGATGTGCGAGTTTTTGGGATAAGGTGCGTGCTCCTGAAATATGTATGATCACCCTTGAAATTAACTGATTAACCTTTAAGTAATAGGCATGATCAGTATTGGAATAGGCATGATTAGCCTTAAAATTGGACTAATCAGCCCTTAAGTAATAAACATGATCAGTCTTGGAATAGGCATGATCAGCCTTAAAATTGGACTGATCAGCATTGGGATAAGCATGATCAGCCTTGAAATTGGATTAATTAGCCTTTATGTAATAGGAATGCTCAGTATTAGAATAAGCATGATTAGCATCAAAATTGGACTGATCAACCTTTAAGTAGTAGGTGTGATCAACTTTAGAATATGCATGATCAGCTTTGAAATTCGTCATGAAATCACATTGTTATTCATTTTGCTCTTGGAGACGCTGCATGAGGAACGCTACAGTTTTCCTGATACGTTTAATACTTGAAGAAGGCAGAGAACTTATTAGCCAATTTTGGGAATACGACAATGAAATTGGGTTCTAAGGTAGAGAATCAATCATTGACAGCATTAGTCAAAGTTTGCAGAAAGGCTTTGCACATCATCGGGTCTAGTGCGACCTATAAGTACATCTATGTATACATGAAGATGATTGATGGGGCTAGTAGTCCTATCGTATTGCTTTATGTGGGGTATTTAAAATGTCTGGTAAGTGGTTGGACAGTATAATCGAGGTAAATGGAGTATTTGAGGTAAACCATGTCGTTCTCTGGGTATTATAAAGTACCACTCATAATCCCATCTTGTATGATCCTGACAAGCTCACTTGAGTCCACAGTAATTGACCTTGAGGTTGATGCTATAGAAGGTATGCCCGAGGTCTCGATTCCACCAATATCATGGGCATGGCGAGGAACTCGAGCTTGAGCATCAGCCATAAAACTCCCTTGTGGTGTCAGCGTCAGATGTAGATTCATTTAGCTTAACAATTAAGTTAGCATGCAACTTGTTGGCGAAGCTCCTCGAAAGCTTTGGTGGTAAAAACTGCAGGTTGGGGCATCGATATTTCTGAAGATTTATCTTGAGAAACTGGGGGATCTTCACTCAAAGAAAGGCTTGAAGTGCATGAATTTGCTGGAGGAAGACCTGAACGTATATTAAACATGGCTTTTAGTAGCATTTTCGACAGTCGACGCCAATGATGCTACCAAAAATTGTATCTCTTGATTTTTGAGCTTGATGAATGAGAATGAACACTAACACAATCTTCCAATATATGAAACAAAGACATCGAGGTGTATACTCGTCACTCTCTGATGCTTAAGTTAGAGAGAGAATTAATGTGTGAGTCTATAAATAGAAAATTATATATAAATTGAAAATTATATAAAAGCATACCTGACTAATGAACAAAAAAAGTCTTGTATTTATAGAGGTAGGTAGCATTCTCCTAGTAGGTTTGAACTAGTTGAACACCTTTATTCGGATTGAGGAGTCGTGGGGTGTTCGAAAGTCTTACCCTGTCTAGGAATTGATATTTGTTAGGTATTAGGCAACTAGTGTTTGGATGATGGTGCAACTCGAAACTCCCTTTTAGGTGTTCACTAAGGATCATGATTTCTACTTACTATTCAAAAGTCGGGTTGTGTAAAAAAAATTATGGTTTTATGCATACCGTTCTGATGCATTGTTCCAAGCCAAATGGGTGGGAATACTACACTCAAGACATTAGGATGCTCAATGATAAGTACATTTTAAGCGTATTTGGACTTCTATTCTTATTTATTTATGATTGTATTGAATGGATATATACTTAATTTAGATTATATTATGTTAACAGTAGATACAACTCGAATTGGACAAGTTCAGATGAATTAGATTATTTATGATCAAGCATTGAAGTTAAGGAGTTGCCATACAAATAAAGAAGACCTAGGATGAACAAGGAATTGATGTGGATGACCAAATTGCACAAAATTAGAAGAAATTTCAGTTTTTATTGGATTCTTAATTATACTCTAATTCTACATAGGGAAGGCCTTAGAACTCTTTTCTAGTGTTATTGTAGAATTCAATATATACTTTTCATTATTTTCTTTTATGGGACACACAGAGAGAAAAATATAGAAAATTAAATATGGGGTTTAAAGATTTTTGGAATTGAATAAGATTCTTGATACAATATCCAATGCTCCCCTTTATCAAGATTTCAAGACTCGACTATAAACTCTATACTTATTTATCATTATTTTTCATTAGTTTGAGTAACAAGATTCAAAGTTAGGTTAAAATAATTTAATTTATGTGTGGTCCTTTAATTTAATTTACAAGATTTTAAGAGTTAATATTTATATATTGATTTTATTCATGGCTTTTAATTCTTTGAATTAAGTGGCCACTAACTCAATGGTATGGGAATTTGTAATGAATTGAGAGATAAATTATAAATTTAGATCACATAATAAAATTTGATAATTTAAATAAGAGTGTAGAGATACCTTTCAATTAAGGATTATTAAGATTATTAAGATTCACATAGAAATATGACGAAATTGACTTAGTTAAATAGAATCAATTTGAACTCGAGAGAGTCAAATTGAGTACTTTAGAAGAATTTGATCGAATATTGTAATAGGCAAAGAATCTTGATTAGCAAATTGAAAAGGATTTATAGATGAAATTATAAGTTCT
Organism: Fraxinus ornus; assembly: GCA_903798235.1. NCBI lineage: Eukaryota > Viridiplantae > Streptophyta > Magnoliopsida > Lamiales > Oleaceae > Fraxinus > Fraxinus ornus. The sequence goes on along the minus strand of CAIGRF010193127.1, from coordinate 2,271 downwards.
AACATCCACATTCATACTTTAAAAGTCGAATTTGATTAATTGTGTGCCTTAGATAAATTTAGTTTAATTAGAATAATTTAGATAACTAACCAACAAACTATTGCTTCTTTTTCGTAAATTAGAAGTTAGAAATAATATACTAGAAATTGAATAATAGTCCCAGTGGGAACGATCATCCGGATTCACATGTTTATCATATTATTTGTTACGGTATCGTACACTTACGACATAATATATGCAACAAATTTTTGGTGTTGCTGTTGGGGATTATTTACATTTAATCTTAGTCTATTTTATTTTTTACTTTTGTTTGATTAGTTTAAATTTCTTTTTTTACGGGTAAAAAAGTGTGTCGCATGCTCCATTCTCAAGGCGAAAATCTTGAACCTTTTGATTAGAAAATAGAATTATTTCCAGATGAAGATCAAGTAACACACAAAAATAGAAATCTCGGATGGTAGAAGATATTTCGAGAATGCCAATTGCACAAGAAGCTACAGTATAGCAACACCAGATAATCGACAACACGAACAAGTGAAAATCGATGAAGGGATCTTGCTAGTGTCGATGTTCTTGACTCCTATAGCAGCACTTGAGAACTCAAGCATTATATATCCAGAGTTTATGAAGAATAGCTTTCAAATAAAATCTAATTTGATCAGTTTTTCAGCAACGCCTAATTTTGCGGGAAGCCTCAGGAAAACTCTAACACACATATTTTAAGATTTCTTAGGAATTGTTAGAATTTCCAATTCACGGGATAAATGATGAATAATTCTATCTAACACCACTTTGCTATAACACCAGTCCATGTGGCACTAAGTGATGGGTTTAATGAAATATAAAATTAGGTGATTTATTTAATTATACTTTCATTTAATGTCGTATTAGTGCCAACTAAACTGATATTTTAATGCCAAATGTTAAATATTATTATTCATAAATGATGATGCAATCAAACTTATACACGGAGAGATAGTGCATTGGAATGTTGAATACATAACCACATTGAAGTATCATTATTGGAATGATTTGGTAAGGAAATTCGGCAACAATATATTATAATAATGCTCACAACTAAAGTATTAATCACTGGTCAAATTTCATATAATTCATACATCTTCATGAGATTAATATTGTGATAATCTTTTGGAATTCTTATATTTAAAATTATTAAAAATTGTGCTTCTTTGAAAGTAAAATAATATTTTTCTGGAATACTAATAGGTATAAATTTGAGTTTCTTCATGAACAAAACACATTATATAATTCAAGAATATTAATGTGTATTATTTTATACTTCTTCTGGTACAATAATTGATATGAAATAATGATATATAAAAAGTTATATTTCTTTTGAATGATAATATTCTTTGAAAATATTTATATAACGTGGTTGTATTTCTTCAAGAATATCAACAGCATATTCGTCCAAAATAAATATAATTTTTAGTTTTATTTATTCAAGAGCATAAATATCATTGAATATTATTGTAAATAACTTACACTGCTTGATATTATTATATAATAATAAAATATTAATGAATGAACTTGTAGCCTTAGATTTGATTTGCTTCTCTTTGGTAATTCACGCTTCCTATAGGGACTAGATCTTTTCATATTTCAGGCTAGAGATTCGTGCCTTTATTTGAATAGAAAAGAAGATTCACTTTGGATAAATCTGTTCGCTGGAATTTCGCGCCGACAACATATCACAAACTAGAAAGAAAAGTAAAAAATTTTAAAAAAATCAATAAATTTGTATGTCTATTTTATTGAGAAATAAAGTCTTATTTTTATAGGTCACAATTAGGACGGTAAGGGTACAACAATTATCACAAATAATAATTAATTTATACTATTTCACTAACTACTCTATAACCAGATTTTACTTTTTTAGACGGATCACGAAGTACATAAACACAGACATAAAAAATGTAAAAAAATAAATAAAAATCATAACATTGTTTGTAAATTGCTCTCTTCAACTTAAGGCGCTCCTTTTGTTACTAAAAGTAACATTTTTTTCAAGTCTAGATCATTTGCCAATCTCTAGATTAGGAATGGCAATTAGGTGAGTTGAGGTAATCATTTCTGTTCTCAGTCCTCCTTGGGTATTTTGTCATCTTGTCCCGCCACATACCTAGTTAAGGCAGGGCGGGACAGGACAAGTCCCATACCTCGTTTATTTATTTATTTATTTTATTTGTTTTCGTATCTTAAGTTGATGAAAATCTTTACATTTTCCCAAATTGTTAAGAAAAACCCATA